>CM024635.1:27869692-28057192 GCA_014182715.1 Eucalyptus cloeziana | reverse complement strand
CTTCGTCCATCTTGCCGACAAGTCAGCACCCAAGAAATCTCAGTTCCTCTTGCATCTTCATAGTGAAGCCACTCCTGATATGTGTGTCATTATATATCTACTTTTTTGTGCTATTAGCGCTTGTTTTATGTTCACTCTCTTTGTTTGGTAATCTGGTTCTATAGATTTAAATCCTAATAAACACAAAAAGCAAAAAGGAAAAAAAGGAAGAAAAAGATTGGGTAATAATCGCAACTAATTAAACCCGTATAAACAAATCACTGGGGGTTCGCCTTAGTGGCCAACCTTCTTATTTAGAAGAGGAAGGTGAGGGGTTCAAATTCCCACATTTTCAAGGGGGATTGAGATGGGAGCGATTTCATTTCAGGAGTAGGTTTCGACTCTCACGCCTTGCAAGGAGGCAGGACAAAAGTCTGAGAGTGAGTGTTAGAGTAGGATTAGAGTAGGACCGACAAAAAAAAAACCCGTATAAACATAAATCATCCCTTTTTTAGAATTGCGGTTTTGTGATCTTTAATTGAGGGCCCTCACTTGTAGCGATGAGGCAAGGCCAGCCCTCATCGGCCACTAGTAGAAAGAAAAGGAAAAGAAAAAGAAAGAAAGAAATATAAAAATATGACCATACCATGTAAAACCCTTGGTATTAATATCAGCAATTTTCAGCCTAAATTGGCTGAATTGGTTGAATTGATATTAATGAGAAAATGTTTACGACTAAATTGATACAATTAAAAGGTTTAAGATTGACTTAGTATCAATTGTATAAGTTTAAGACTGTTTAGATACTTTACCCATTGCCCATAGCAGGCCAAAAACATGTTGTTTGTCCACGTAAGATAATCTGCGAATTGTCATGTAAACTAGTAACGTGGTACTTGCATGCATTGTGCTAATGTCATTTCTTTCTTTAATTTCTCTTTCTTTTCCTCGTTTTGATTATAGCAGGATTGTGTTAACGCTTAAAATTATTCTAGTTTGCTTTTGTTGATATTCTCTCTCTCTCTCTCTCTCTCTCTCTCTGTTTTTGTCTCACTGTCCTCATTGTTTTATTTCTCTGCTCTTCCTTGCTATTCATAAATCGAGTGATTAGTTCTGTTCTCTGTTTAGTTTTCTTCGCGCCCATTTCTTTAAGCAAAAAGAAGGAGACACAACAAGAGGAGCAAAAAGAGGTGGGTGGGGAAGAAATTTCTTGAAAAAAACGAAGAAATGGCCGAGGCTTTTCTTACCAACATTGTAGTGAAATTTGTGTTGACATTTGGTGAGTACCTATTTGCTCCCATTGGACGCCAATTTGGGTATGTTTTGTGCTACAAGAGCTATGTCAAAGATCTTGAAATTGGAGTAAACAACTTGGAGACTGCGAGGGAGAGGGTTTAGCGAACTGTCGATGAAGCCAGGTATGGGGGAAGACTTATATACATTGATGTCCAGAATTGGTTAGGGGGTGTGGAGGACAAGGCTGAGGGAGCAAAAACCCTGTTACAACTTGGCCAAAGTGCAAAGAATGCTTGCTTCTGTGGGTGGATTCCCAACCCTGTAGTGCGCTATCCGATTGGCAGGAAGGTGAAGAAAATGACTCAAGTCATCCAAGAACTATGAGGAAAGCCGAAATACGAACTTCCAGAACGTTTGTTATAGGAATATTCCAATAGGAATTGTCGCTGCTACGTCTTCCGCTTTAAGATCCACTGACAAGAAAGAAGATGTCCTAGAGTCGAGGGCTGCAATCATTGAGAATGTAATGAAAGCTATAGTTGATGACAAGGTTTGTGTGATTGGGGTGCATGGACCAGGTGGGGTTGGCAAGTCTAAGCTTTTGGAGGATGTTGAAAGGCAAATTAGAGAAGAAAAGTCATTCGATGAGGTTGCTATAGCAAATGTATCATGCAATCCAGATCTAAAAAGGGACAAAGTACACTCCAAGTGCCAAAACTTGGTACGGAGGGGCACTTAAATGCTAAAAGTTAGGAAAGTGACACTTAAGTGCCAAAATCGGAGCAAAATAGATCACTTAAGTGCCATTCTAGCCAAATTGCTGACGTGGCAATTTTCCGACGAGATGAATGCAAAACAGCGTTGTTTTGCACACTGACATGGCTAAAAAAATGCAAAAACGACGTCGTTTTGTCTCGTATATGGTAAATAATTAATATAAAAATTAATTAAATTAAATTAAAAACTAAAAATTTAAAAACTTAAAAAAAGGGGGGGAGTTCGAAGGGAGATAGTTGAGGGTTGAGCCCGCCGCCACCGCCATCGCCGAGAAGGGCTGCGACGGAGGGGGAGGGTTCGCCGTGGTCACCGGCCCCCGGCCGATTGGCGACGAGGGCTCGTGAGCCCTTGCTAGATCTAGGCGAGGGGCACGGCCCTCGCCGCATCGCCGACCCCGGCCGACTTGTTGCAAGGGCTTGTGAGCCCTCGCTTGTTGAGGGGTTGCCCCAGTGGGCGGCGGCCCTTGGCCTAGCCAGGCGAGGGCCGCCGACCCTCATCGGATTTGTGTGAGGGCCGCGACCCTCGCCCCAAATTTGGGCGAGGGCTTGCGGGCCCTTGTCGCAGTCGGCGGGCATCGCTAGCCCTTAGCCAAGGCCCGACGACCCCGGCCGACGCTCCCCACCGTCGTCGACCCTTCTCGGCGACAGGCGGGAGCGGCGAGGGCTCGTGAGCCCTCGCCCATTTGGGGTGAGGGTCGCGGCCCTCGCCCAAACCCGTGAGGGCTCGCGGGCCCTCGCCATTGGTTGGCTAGGGGTGGCGACCCGGCCGACGCTCCCCCTCCCTTGCCGACCCTTCCCGATGGCGGCCGGGGAGGTGGCGACGGCGAGGGCTCGGCCCTCGCCCGCCTCCCTTCGGCCCCCACTTTATTTATTTATTTATTTTAAGTTTTTAAATTTTAAGTTTTTTATTTTTAAAAATATTTTAAATAAATTTAGTTTCAAATTAATTTTTATATTAATTATTTACCACATTAGAGACAAAACAAGTCGTTTTTGCATTTTCTAGCCACCTCAACGTGCAAAACGACATTGTTTTGCACTCACCTCACCAGAAAATTGCCACATCAGCAATTTAGCAGGATTTTGGTCGGAGTAGAACTTAAGTGATCCATTTTACTCCGATTTTGGTACTTAAGTGTCACTTTCCTAACTTTTGGCACTTAAGGGGCTGTTTATTAATGTTCTTTTTTTTTTTTTTTTTTATAAATAGATTTTGTGTTTTTTGTTCCAGGGAACAAAAAAAGAACAAAAACGCGTTTGTTTGCGTTTTTGTTCCAAATCTATTTTTTTGTTCCTAGGAACACTTTTGGAACAGAAACAAGAAACAAGAAAAACTTGTTTCTTGTTTCTGGAACAAAAATTAAAAACACATTTTCTCTCTCCTCTCTTTTTCTTCTTTTTTTTTTTTTCTTTCTCTTTTTTCTTTGGCCGGTCATCGGCCTCGGCCATGGCCGGCGACCGGCCAAAGAGGGTGGCGACCTTGCCGGGCGTCGCCGGCCCCGAGGCGAGGCCAAGCCTCGCCGGGGGCCCTGGCGGGCGAGGCTCGGCCTCGCCTTGGCGGGCGAGCTCGGGCTCGCCCGAGATCCGGCAAGCTCGAGCTCGCCCGCCTTGAGGCAAGGCTAGGCGAGCCCGAGCTCGCCCAGATTCGGTGAGCCCGAGCTCGCCCATCCAAGGTGAGGTCGAGCCTCATCGGGGGCCAGCGAGCCTCGCCGTGGCTGGGCGAGGCCGCTGGCCCTCGTCGGCCGGTCGCCGACCATGGCCGAGGTCGACCGGCCAAAAGAAGAAAAAAAGAAAAAAAAAAAGAAAAAAGAAAGAAAAAAGAAAAGAAAATAAAAAATTTAAAAGAAATAAAAAAAGAATACAAATTTACCAAACGTGTTTCTATTCATTTTTTATTCCTGGAACAAGTTTACCAAACGCGGTTTTTTGTTCAAAAATTGTTCCCCAGAACAGAAATACTTTTTTCTATTTCTGTTCCCTAGAACAATTTTTAAACAGAAATGTTACCAAACGCACCCTAAGTGTCCTCTCGTACCAAGTTTTGGCACTTGGGGTGTATTTTGTCAATCTAAAAAGAATCCAAGGAGAAATTGCTTATGCACTGGGTTTAAAGCTGATGAATGATGAAATTGCTCGTGAGAGAGCATATCGTTTACGTAAGAGGTTAGCTAGTGATCCTAAGAAAAAATTCTCATAATTTTAGATAATTTGTGGAAGAAGATAGAGTTGAAGGAAGTTAGAATCCCTTGCGGAGATGATAATAAAGTAAGAGGTTGTAAACTATTGCTAACATCTAGATACCGAGATGTTTTGCTCACCGACATGGGCTTTGATCGACAATTCCGACTCAATGAGTTAGGGCATGGAGAAGCACGAAAATTTTTGAAAGGTTAGTGGGGGACAAAGCTAAGGATTCTGAATTTAAACTTTTGGTAGATGGAGTGGTCCAAAAATGTAGAGGCTTGCCCCTTTTGATTCTTTCGGTTGCGAAAAGGCTAAAGCATGGTGGAGATTTGGTTGAATGGAAGAATGCTTTGATCAATATAGAAGGGTCAGATGTCAAATCAATAGTGGAACTAAATTATAACGACTTACAAAATGAGAGGATCAGATCGTTGTTCTTAATATCTGCCCTAATGTCTGGGAGAACTTACATGAGGGATTCCCTTGTCTATTGCATGGGTTTAGGTTTGTTTAATAAATTTAGCAAGACGATCGAAAGTGCTAGAGATAGGTTGATTATGGATGAACGTAGTCTGCAGGACTCTTCTTTGTTGCTAGATAGTAATGACATGGAATGGCTCAGAATGCATGACGTATTTGTTGATGTGGCCATTTCTATTGCTTCCACGGAATGGAACGCCTTGGTCGGGATGAGGGATTGTGGGTTTAAAAAATGGTCGAAGGATGAGCTCAAAAAATGCACCGCAATGTCCTTCCCATTTGTCAGCATTGATGAGCTTCTTGAAAAATTGGACTGCCCAAACTTGAGGATGCTTCTACTATTGGAAAAAAACTTGTCTCTCAAAATTCCCAAGTCATTTTTTGAATCTATGGAGAAGCTCCGAGTTTTGGACTTGACTGGCTTCTCTTTCACCTCTCTACCTTCGTCAATTGAGTTACTTGAAAACCTCAAGTCGCTATTTCTTTGTTACTACCATCTGGTGGATGTGACTGTTATTGGAAAGCTAACAGGATTGCAGTTCCTAAGTTTCTTCGGATGTACAATTGCTTGGCTACCCAAAGAAATAGTTGAATTAACTGAATTGAGAGTTTTAGACTTGACAGACTGCAATGAGCTCAAAGTTATCAAACCTGGCGTGCTTGGAAGGTTGGTTAATTTAGAAGAACTATATATGCAAGGCAGCTTTGATCAGTGGGAGGCTGAGGATGAAGCACTGCGAAGCAATGCTAGCCTGGCCGAGTTGATGAACATGAAAAAGTTGAGCACTTTGTATGTTGCCATTCCTCATTCTTCTAGTCTCTCGAGAGACCTGCCATTTGGGAAACTGAACAAGCATAAAATCCAAATTGGGGACATTTGGGATTGGCCGGTCGAATACAAAGAAGCTAGGACTTTAAAGCTCAAGCTGGATTCTAGCAATCTTCTTCTTGAAGAGTGGGTGTGGAGATGTTTGCAGACAATGCAATATCTCCATTTGGATGGATTGCAAGATGGCAATGATAGCATTCATGATTTGTGCACCAAAGGTGTTGGAATTCAAGTCGGCGGAAGATGACTTACCTTTATTCGAACAACAATTAACCCCAGAATTAATGTTGAATTGCGGATGAATCGCGAACAATAACACTTCACGTCGGTCTGAATGCAATCATGAGGAAAGCACTTGATTTTCACAGCGTAAATACCGATTGTTCTTGTAAAAGTGAAATGGAATGCCTTTTCTCTTCGATGGAAAATGGAAAGGTAAAGGGGAGGAAAATTCTGAGCGTAAATTCTACCAAACCATACCAAAGGTCGTCTACAAAAGACTTTTATACAATTCCCTACATACCCTTTCAAATAGTGTCTTTTTATCGTAGCATATCAAGACGAAACGGTGGGGTCCAATCGCACCCCATCATGGACATACTAGTTAAAGTACAACATCTTCCACTCGGACATGATGGGCTTGATAGCACTCTATCAAGAATATAAGGCATTCAACATTCATTAACTTTACAAAACAATTCATACTGGCAAGTAAGCCATGCAACCGGTGAGTACACCTGTATTTGGGAGCTCATATTATGCACCTGTTAAGGATGACATAATGGCTACAACCTCGAAAATAAATAAATAATCGATGTCTCACAGTGCCCCAGACATATTTTGTTACCTCAATCCAAGTATACATATCCCTTAAAGGCTGTACTTGATTATTCTCAAAACACTATGTATTTACAATTATATCCACAATCACATAAGGAGATAAAATTGGTCGACCAGTAAATACATGTGATAGATTTAAAACAACAATAGTCTTCCTTTGCACTCATGTCTCTCTCCATTTCAGAACAACTACTTTCCTAGACACGTCCCATTAGGCCATATCCATTCATGACCGCCGGTGACATGCTAAAGTAGCAACATTGATCTTTCACTTCGAGAACATAATCAGAAGTAACATAGGGCACAAAATGAGGTAAATTATAAATTACTTCAATGGCTCACATGATGAGTAAATAGGGATAATTTTACTCATCTTTCCTTGTTGGTTGAACAATGCATATGTAGTATGAATTACATGCTATAGTGGATTTCTCTTTCTATAAGAGCGTATGTCATTTATCAAAAATATCCACTATACGGATCTTAGCCTAAACATAGTTACATGCTCCTCACGTACTCATGTTTAGCTTGAGTGCTATATCAGCTCGCTTTCTATAGCGCCCAATTAAGTACTCGCATCCGGCATACATAATTGTGGGACTATCATATTCGGTCTTATTATAAATAAATCACAGACCTCATCTTGACTTAAATCAAGGCGACATATCATTTTATGTACTAAACTTGCTCTTCAGAATTTATTTGTACATAACGTCTCATCTCAATATGCTAACTATATCACTTGAGGTGATTGCTCATGTGAGTGAGCCAATCGTTGCTTGCTAACATACTTTTCAATAATATATGTGTGTATGTGCTAGTCTCATAATAGATTTGTACTTATTGATAAAACATAAAAGTCACTAATAGACAAACAAGTACAATACATATGTCCACAAATACATAAACCAATGATCCTCTATAATAACACATATCACATTCTACGCAATCCTAGTGACATCCTGTGGGTCAAGAATATGTCTCTACGAGCAGTTTTCGTAAATGGATTATCAACCATTCTATTGGTTGAAATGTATTGTAGGATCACTTCTTTTGTGTTATTATATCTTTAATGAAGTTGTTCTTTATGTCAATGTGTTTCGTCATTCCAAGATACTTGAGATCTTTCACATAGGCAATGGCTGCTTGAATATCGCAATAAACTATCACCGGTCTTGGAATCTCAGTGACAGGGCTAAAGTTTTCAAGAAACATATTAGCCATACTGCTTCTTGCATTGTGGCAGAACATGCAACAAATTTTGCCTTCATCGTAGATAAGGCCATGCGTGTTCGTTTCTCGCTATTCCAAGAAATTGCATCTCTATTAAGCAAAAACGCATATCCAGAAGTTAATAGTTCATGATGCCTTTCAAGTATCTCAGGATCTCATTCACTGCTTTCCAGTGTGCTTGACCGTGATTTGATTGATATCGGCTCACCAATCCCACAGTATAACATATGTTGGGTCGAGTACACATCATAGCATATATCAAACTTCCAACTGCACTAACGTAAGGAACAGTTTCCATTACTTTAATTTTTTCTGGAGTCTTAGGACACATCTCAATACTTAGGCCTTCACCTTGCATGACGGGGGTATCAATGGGATTACAGTGCTGCATATTGAAACGTTCAAGAATCTTCAAAATATAAGACTCTTGTGATAAAGTAAGGAATTTCCTTAATCGATCTCTTTTTATCTTAACTCTTAATATATAAGCAGCTTCTCCCATGTCATTCATTTCAAAATTAGATGACAACCATTCTTTTATGGTGATAACCAAAACTTTATCATTTCCAACCAATTGAATATCTTCTACATAAAGTGATAAAATCACAAATTTATCCTTGGACCGCTTGACATATATACAATGATCTTCTTCAATTATCGTGAAACCAAAAGTTGTTATGGCTCGATGAAAACGAAAATACCACTGTCTAGAAGATTACTTAAGGCCATATATTGAGCGATGAAGTTTGCAAACTTTATGCTCTTGACCTTTAGCTATGAAACCTATTGGTTGTTTTATATAGATTTCCTCATCTAGTTATCCATTGAGAAATGCCGTATTTACATCCATTTGATGTAATTCAAGGTCCAAATGTGTGACTATGGCTAGAATAAGGCATATTGAGGCAAACTTTACAATTGATGAAAAAGTTTCCTCATAATCTATACCCTCTTGTTGAGTATAACATTTCGCCACAAGACGAACCTTATACTTTTCAATGAATCCATCCGCCATTCGCTTAATCTTAAAGACCCATTTGTTTCCAATGGCCTTACGATTGGGTGGTAAATCAACCAAGTCCTAGACATGATTTACCATCATTGACTTCATCTCATCTTCCAAAGCTTTTCTCCATTCATCCTTATCAGAAGATAAGAAAGCCTCTTGAACAGTCTTAGGCTCGGCATCGTCTTTCTGAGCAATCATAAATACTTCCCCTTTAATCTCAAAACGACAACGGGGAATACTTTTACGATTACTTTTATGCAACTGAATTTCTCTTGAATTCAATTCACTAGACGATGCAACACTCTCACTAAGTCTTGCATGTTGAGGTAAATCTTCATTTCCCTCTACAACATTAGTGGGTGTGTTATTAGAATCTTCCATCTCATATAATTGGAAATCCTTATCAATCTCACCTCTACTAGGAAAATTGTTCTCCAAGAACGTAACATCTCGTGACTCCATTTCGGTCACACTTCCATCAGCTTGTTCACCTATGAACACGTACCTTTTTGAGCTCTTCCCTCTAGGACCTAATTTGCCATATTTATAGGAAGAATCATGAACGTAAGTTGCACATCCTCATGGACGTAAACTACTTAAGTTTGATTTTCTACCAGTCCATAATTCATAAGGGGTGGAAGTGATCGATTTTGAGGGCACTTGGTTAAGTACATATGTAACAATCAATAATGCATCTCCCCAATAGGGGATAGGTAAATTTGTTTGCACCATCATAGACCTTACTATTTCCAATAAGGTTCTATTCCTTCTCTTAGCTACCCCATTTTGTTGTGGAGTATTAGGAATAATCAATTGTTGTACAATTTCATTTTCATCACAAAGAACCTTGAATTGCTTCGATAGATACTCACGTTCGCAATCGGTTCTCAATGCCTTTATTGTTTTGTTCAACTGATTCTCTACCATCGTTATATATCGTCTAAAGCAGTCTAATGCTTTTGACTTATAGGAGATCAGAAAGATATAACCGAAATGCGTGACGTCATCTATGAAAGTGATGAAATATGAGGTTCCATGCCTCACCCTCACATTCAAAGGACCACAAATGTCAGAATGTATGAGTTGCAATGAAAATTCAGTTCTACTCCCTTTACCGAATGGTTTTATAGTTACTTTTTCCGCTAGACAATGTTCACATACGAGTAGATTAACATTAGTGAGTGACCCTAAAAGGCCTTCTCTAGCTAATCTTTGCATTCTTTGCAACCCAATGTAACCTAATCTAGCATGCCAAGTACTTACATCAATCTCAACATTACTAGAAGACGCAATTAAAGAAAAACAACCATCAACATTAACATTGTATTGATCATAGTCAATATCCAACACCATAAAACCATTCGATACATGATCTAAAACATAATAAATTGTTTCATACAAAATATCAACACAATCACAATGAAAATTTATTACATAACCTAGGCTTAGAAGAACAACTACGTAGACCAAGTTTTGTCGAATATCTGGAGCATAGAGGACATCATGTAGGAATAGACTTCGACCACCATGTAAAATTAATTTACATGTGCCGATTTCCTTCATTTCAACTTTTGAGTTATTCCCAACATATATCCATTTTCTTCGGCTGTATCTGACGATACTCCACAAATGCTTCTCAGTCTCTAGCTACATGGTCTATTGTTTTTGAGTTTACAATCTACATTGGATGAGATTCAACAAGCATTACAGTACTAAAAATAAAAGCATTACTTAAAGTAATAGAGTAATAGGGTAACTCTTTCGGCTCAGTGCATTCACGAACAAAGTGACCCATCTCGCTACAATTGTAGCACTTCATCTTAGCCTTATCCTTCTTCCCACCACGCTTCTTGCATTGGAAGGTCTTAGCCATTTTAAGTGCATGATCAATCTTCTTCCCTTTGTTGTTGAATTGATAATTCCTTTTGCGCTTAAAGCTTGAAGCTTTGCGCAAACTCGATTCAGCAACATAAGCATGGGTAGAGGATCTCGCAGCCTCTAGGCGCTCATCCTCTAATTCCAAATGACGTGCTATATCATCAAAAGTGACAATATTCTCATTATGCGTCATATTAATCTTCATATGCTCCCAATTGTCAGGAAGAGACCTTATAACAGCCTGAACTTACTGTTCATCAGTAAGGGAGTGACCTCCCGACTTCAACTCACGAATCATATTTGACATCTCTCGAAAATGCTGCCTCATCGTTACATTTGGGCACTTTCAGTATGTGTTAAACTTGATGGTGAGCCTCCTCAGCTTAGTGACAAATGTATCCCCAAACTTATCTTTCAAGGCAACCCACATTCTCTGAGCTTTATATAACTTTCAAACTCACACAGGAGATCATCTTACATACAGCTCAGCAACGTGATGCGAGCAATGCTATTCTTCTTTTTCCAAGCTTGATAAGCTTCTGGATCTCTCCTGCGTTGAGCTGAAGTTCCATGCTCAGGTTCATCCATAGTGTGGTTAAGGGTTTCCAAAACCTCTTGCTCCTCAAGGATGTACTGAACCTTTCGGTGCCAAATATTGTAATTGTCACCGTTCAGCTTCTCACCCTTATTGAGGTAAGCCACAATGGTCTTGGATGTCGAAGCCATAATCAATTGCTATAACAAATTGACATAATAAACACAGAATCAATTCTAGCACATTTTTTCAGAGTAAAACACATTTAATTTGCAGCAAAGACAAATTAAATTAATGATAATTCAACAAAAGATACAAACAAAAGTTCACTATGTTTCCAATCAACTTCTATGTGCGATTTTTCTATTATCATTAATTAGTTTAATTTGTGCAAATTTTAAGTTCTAAATGAGAACTCCTTTGAATTCTACCAACCTATGAACTCCCATTAGGAAAAAATAATTATATGACCTCATGTAATTTCTACATTTTTCCATTAACACAAAAGCATAGCATGATATAAACCAACGTACAAAAAACAATCATGCTGCAACTACAATAAAAAATGCAATTTAACATGTAATGGAAAAACAAGGATTTTCTACCATTGTACGAATTTTCATAGAACTAGTAAATTGTAAGTATATTACACTATATACATGCTATCATTGAACCAAGCTCTACATAACATATATAACACCATTTTCATACAATCAAGCTATTGTATTTCCAAAACCACAAGAAAATACAGATCAAAAAGAATAAACAGTGCATTTAAAACCCCAAAATATGTGTACTTAGGGTTCCCTCCACATTTTCATACCATTAAAAAATTCAAAAGCAAAAAATAATTATACCATAGTGTAGAGCACATCCATACGAACCAAACGCCATCGACCACAGTCCAATCGGAGCTCGCATGGGCCCACATGCGCTGCTTGAGTGCGCAGTGCGTGTGACGCATGCGCCAACGAGCCTAAGAAGCTCCTGGCTAGTCCGACAAGTTTGACTGGTTTGACTTGCCTGACCGGTCAACCGGTTTGACTGTTGACTGGTAAACGGCTAGGTCGAGTCCCGAGTCAGGTCGAGTCGGGTCGGGTCGTGGCTCGGGTCACGGCTTGGGTCGGGTCAAGTTGGTCCTCGAGTCGAGTCGGGTCGCGGGTTGGGTCATCGGCCGGCGACCGACCGGCCAACTGCGCCGACGATGACGTCATCCTAGCGGTTACCGACCATTGGATGACGTCATGGTGACGTCAGCATGCATCACTTTGCGCGACGCGCATGCGCTAGCGTGACCAGCGCGTCAGGCGCGTGGTGCCCATGTGCAACGGCTTCTATCTGCTCGTGTGGGCTCGTGCGGCCTCCTCCGGTCGCACTCGAACCACCGTCGGACTCGTCTTGATGAGTACTTTCACCCTGTATATTCAAAAGTTGATTTTGGCAAAAAAATATTTCGAAAAATCGCTAAAACCGTACAGCTGTACGCGACCCGAACTTGTTCTTCACTTTGGTTCGTTTTCGACAATTCATATAACAATTCCGATTAATAAACATCCAACCAGTGTAGATTATCATACTCTTGATCTCGATATCAAATGGTAAACAATAAAATTCGATGAAAAACAAGACAGAAACCATGATCGGGCTCTGATACCAATGTTGGAATTCAAGTCGGCGGAAGACGACTTACCTTTATCCGATGCGCAAACAATAATTAACCCCGGAACAAACGTTGAATTGCCAATGAATCACGAACAAAAACACTTCACATTGGTCTGAATGTAATCACGAGGAAAGCACCCGATTTCCACGGTGTAAATGCCGGTTGTTCTTGTAAAAGTTCACTCTTTGATGGAAAATGGTAAGGTAAAGGGGAGGAAAATTCTGAGCGTAAATTCTACCAAACTATACCAAAGGTTGTCTACAAAAGACTTTTATACAATTCCCTACGTACCCTTTCAAATGGTGTCTTTCTATCGTAGCATATCAAGACGAAACAGTGCGGTCCAATCGCACCCCATCATGGACGTACTAGCTAAAGTACAACAAAAGGTTTCTAGGAATTGAAGCATCTTCATGTACAAAATAGCCCCTCGCTTCAGTTTGTTATTAATTCCCTACAGAACATTCAGTGCACTGCATTTACAAGATTGGAGTCGTTGTTTCTTGATAATCTGAACAACTTGGAGAAGTTTTGCCGCGGCTGTCTTGCACTAGAATCCTTCAACAAATTAAAGATTGTGAAAGTGGATAATTGCAGAGAAATCAAATATCTATTTGATTTGTCCATCACGAGTATATTCTTGTAGCTTAAAGAGATTGAAATAAGTAGATGCTGATTGATGCAGCAAATTGTTGCAAATGCGGAGGTAGATGAAGATGGAGATGAGATAGATGATCCCAAAGTGAAGTCATGCAATTTGCAATTGCGTAGGCTGACATTACGAAACTTGCCAGAGATGGCAAGTTTCTATAAAACCGAGTACCATTCCGTTTGCTTCTTCAATGGACATCAGGTAAATTTTATGCTTCTAATAGCGTCATGTTTTTCACCCTTCCAGACCAATATAATTTGAGGATACCTTTTCTGACTAGTCTTCGGATCCTGAGTTACAAACATTGACGTTGCCATTAATTGAATAAATTACTTATAGAAATAATACTCTTTTTAAGTATCAGTTAGCTCATTATTTAATTAATAATACCATCAAAATGAGATCCAAGGAAAGACGGACAAAATAATAGAAATTAATTTTCCGACTTTTATAGTCTTTCTCAATTTTCTTCTTACCTTTCAAAGGTTTTAGTTGAATTCCCACCCATTGTGCGGAAACAATTGACCTGTTGAAATATTTACTTTGGAGGCGTAATGTATAGAAGTCTCATGTAATTTGACAATTGTAATATGCATTTTTTTGGCAGTATTTGGATCGTTCGAATGTGATTATGAGAACATTAGATTTATAAACGCATTGAAGTATTGACTTTAGAATTATTTCAATTTATTTTTGATCTGTGCAAAATAATTGATGAGTACTAATGTGATACATTTTCCATTTGAAGTAAATGATATTTTATGCATAGTTTTTGTTTATAGGAGTATATCAGCACGTAGAAAAAGATAGATTTATAATGTTTTTGATTTTTTTTTAGAACAATTAAGAGAAACAATTACTTAATGTTTGCAAATGGAATTACCAGTCATATATGAATGCATCGAAACATTTATGTATCTGATTCTTTAAATAATTTAAAATCTTATTATTACCAAAACAATTCTAAACCTATTGCAATTTTTCCAATTTAGTCATAAATATTTTGCATTTGGGCCAATTTAATTCATTCGGCCAATTTCATCTGGTTGGCTGGCGTGCCAGCATCATCTTTCCGACTGACACTAACGCTGACTATTCAAAGATAGCAAAATCTACCTGCTACTTTAATATTTCTCTCATAATTTTATAATAACTTTTTAGTTTTAATCTTTAGATAAGAGATTTTATTTTTTATTTTTTCTGGAGTACCTTGGGAAGAATGCCAGACTCAAGTTACACTTGCAAATCACTTAGAAGTATAGTTTTTGCATGTTGTCAATTTAGCTTATAATTATTTGGTAGAAAATAATTAAGATCGTTTTTTTTTTTTACGCTATTGATTGATTTATAATACAATACCACAGACGGTGACCGAAAAAAAAAATGGAATCTATGCCATTTCTTTGTGAATTTAGGCAAAAGCAGAAAATGTGAGGGTATATTCAATAACCTTGATAGTTCAAAGCTATAAGTTCTCTAATTAATATTATCTATAGATGATAAAGTCCAAATACATGAAGTAGTCACCTCTCGCATCTAAAAAATATTTATGCATATTCCCTGTTAACAGTATTCTCCTGACTTTGCAAGGTTCCAATGCCCCAATTAGAGTCCTTGATACTATTTGAACTTCCCAAATTGAAAGAGATATGGAGCTCTCAATTTTCCTCAGATGTGAGAAACCTAAAATTTCTTAAAGTAACGGATTGCACATTCCTCTTGAGAATCATCCATCACATTTGCTAATACAGCTACAAAATGTGGAAGTCATGATTTTCGTGGAGAGGGAACGAGTTTATTTCGTTCCAAGGACCACAAGAGGACTTATTCGAATCTACTGAAGAGAGGGGTTATGAACCCTAGAAGCGTGTATTTTGATTTTCTCGACTCTTTGAAAGTGAAACTGAGGGAGAAATTTGCACTTCTTCAACTTGAACGTTTTTGCTCTAAAACCACTGAAGCCTACGTTGAACTGACTGCTTACTTCTATTCAAATTTGTCTTTTCTAGATGTAGATAGATTTAGTTTTATAGTTAGGGAAAAAGAATTTGTGGTTGATGTTGATACGTTGGCTGATGTGAATGGTGTGGAAAGAGGGAGTTTTCAACCAATCAGTGTGTCTGTTGGTCATGCGACTTTGGCTCTTATTCAGGACAGATTTGCTGAGGGCAAGATTTCTTACACTAAAATGAATGCCTCCAATATTTTACTTCACAAGATCGTGATCAATTGCATCAGACCCAAATCCACTTCAAAGATTGATGTCTTTCACTCTGAAGCGAAGTTGATGTATGCAATCAACATTGGCTACAAGTTCTCACTACCTCACATTATCCTAATGCACATGTATATGACAGTTGTGAAGGACAAGGGGCAATTACCTTACTTTGTGCTTGTCACTCAACTCTTTAGACATTTCCAAATTCTTGCTTTTCTCTGTGTTAGAATCATTGCTCCAATGGTGATTGGACTGAAAATGGTTTCAAAGATGCATTTGAATGAGCTGAATAAGGAATTGGAGCGACTGAAGGAGAAGACCCCTGTCAAGGCAAAACAAGACTTTGCAACAACTAAGCGAAAAGGCAAGGAGCCCATGACCGCACCAACCAAGAAGAGGAGAGCCCTTATCTTGCCGGATGAAGAAGATGAGGACAATATCACTCTCTCCGCCTTGTGTAATTTACGGAGTTTTGTTAGCTTCAAAGAGACAGAGGACAGAGAGAGTAGAGGAAGAGCAGAAACAGAGAAGAGAGGTGAAGAAAAGAGGAAGAGAAGAAGAGGAAAAAGAGGGCCAAGATGACTCTTTTGAGCCGACATATGTTGTATCCTTGTCTGAGGATTTCAAAAAGACTCGGAGTGGAACTGTAAGAGATGGACAACATCACTTGGGTGTTGAAGTAGAGCAAGTACAGGAAGAAGAATTCTTTTCTCCACCTAAAAGCACAAAAACAGGGGGAGCTGCTAGAAAAAGAGGTGCTTCTTCACCTGTCTTTACTAGTGATGTTAGTAGATCTCTAGCAGATTCAAAGGATGTCTATGCCTCTCAATACCTTGAAACAGATGTTGAGGAATCCTCTCCTAGTCCTGGTGATCGAACTACTGATGTTCCCTCACATCTCAAGACTCTTGGAATTGACTCGGCTGGACCTAGTGCTGCAATAGAACCAACACCAGACTTTCAAAGACTGCTGGATATCCTTTTGGATTTGAAGGGTCAGCAATATGGGTTAGAGTTTGAGATGAAGAACATGATGACAGTCTTCAAGAAGACTTCAGAATCTCTACAGGAACAGATACAAGCCCTTAAGCTTCAAGTGCAATAAACTGTAAAGGATGAGGATATTCAACAGCTGAAGGAGACTCTGAAGAAGCTAGAGGACACTATCAAGTCTATGGGGGATTTTCATATCGTTTGTATCCCCAAACAGCCCTGATTTTTACCCAACTCTTTTTATAGTCATTCTCCACTTTTTGCTGTGACAAAAAGAGGGAGAGTTCGTGCAGATTTGATTGTTTTTGTGCTTGGTATTTTGGACATTTTGTACTTTTTGGTGGTTAGTGGTTGTACTTTTTAGTTTGGTTTTGGACTGACTTTAGATCGTTTGGATTTGAACCTTTTGACGCTTGCAATAACTTAGTTTGTGATACTGATTGCGGCTGGATAGTCATTTTGTCTCGCATGACTAAAATGTTTTCTGTGGTTGTAAGATCGATGTTATCCAAGTCTTAATCATTTTTTTAAAGATATCATGTATTTCTTAAGTATTGTTTTGCATGACAAAATTACTCAAATCTGTAGGAAAGTTTTGTCACTATCAAAAATGGGGAGATTGTTAGAGAAAACTCATTTATTATTTTGAAGTTGATAAAACATTTCCAAAAAACCAGTTTGAAGACTTCTAGACTCAAAAGTTTTGATCTGAAGAACTCCATACTCTTTTGTCAAAATCTGAAGACCGCAAGACTTTAGTCTAAAAGGTCTGCCCTCACTGATAGTTTCCAGATTGAAGAATGAAGACTTATTTAGATGCGAGATTATCTTCAAGGATTTGATTCGTATGGTTTCTAGAAGACCTTATGGCTGGATATAGCACCTAGTTGATTGATTATTCTTATTGGAACTTACTCCGATAGGAAGATCATTTGAAAGGCGAGCAAACTTGGAAGGTTCTACTTATGGAAACCAAAAATCCTAATTGTATGGGCGAATAGGATTGACAAGCTTTCATCTCAATCATCTGACGACTCAAAGATCCCCTTGATTGATTTTGTCCAATGGGTAGATTGGAAGAATTCCTTTGGTAAGTGCTAACCGTTATGAAGGCATGAAAGAGTATTTAAGACGGACTCTCAAGTTATTCGATAATAGTACGTGAAAGAAGAATTCCAAAGTCTGAAGCTCTCAAGTTACTTACTATTTAATTCATTGAGCTCAAAGTTATATACAAAAGAGAGAGATACTTAGTGAGACTTTTGTGAGAGACTAGTAGAGACTCATCACTGAGAAAGTCGAAGATCACAAGTTGTAAAATCTCTTTTGATTCATAGTGGAATCCAGCCAGTAGGCTATCAGTGCGGGAGAGTGGAGTAGGCTTGATATAAGCTGAACCACTATAAACCTTGTGTTCTAATTCTCTTTCTTTGAACTCCTTACCTTCATTCGTATATTTGCATATTCATTTAAAGCTGATTACATTCTCAGTCTATCATCTTTTAAAAGCAAATTACTTTTACTAAGTCTTGCGAAATTTTCTATTTACATCTATTCACCCCCCTCTAGGTGTTTGCACTAGCCCTTTCACGTCGGTCCCTTTGAGATTCTAGAGAGAATAGGGACTCTAGCATATCGTCTTGCGTTGCTGCCGAGGCTAGCTCAGGTGGATGATGTCTTTTACGTGTCAATGTTGAGAAAGTACAAGCTTGACCCGACCCGCATGTTGAATTTTGAAGATTAGATGTGGACGACAGAGTGTTGTACATGGAGACACAAGTTTAGATTGTGGATTGCAAAGAACAAGTTCTGCGCAACAAGACAATCTCGTTGGTCAAAATGGTCTGGCAACACCACGGGACGGGAGGAGCGACTTGGGAAAGTGAAAACTCAATGAGACGACAATACCCCCACCTTTTTGAATAAGAGTTGTAATAGGTTTAAATTTCGAGGACAAAATTTTTATGAAAGGATAAGAGTCGTGACATCTTGATTTTCGATCCTATTTCAATTAAATGAAATGGGCTTTTCATCGACACGCTTATGATCTTTTCCTTTGAGTTGATCACTCACGAGATAACTAATCTATCAGGTGAAGCCATTAAAGGATATAAATGCGACTGACTTGAAAATTTGATCAAAAATCGATTGCTCGACCATGCTAATCGGCAAGGGTCAATATGGCACCGGTATAATCGATTAAAGACCGGAGATATGTCGATTTGACAGAAGCATGTAATTAAATTGTGGGTGAATAACTTGACACTTAAGTGATTCTTTTTTCATCGCAACTAGCACTTAAGTGATTACTAAATACAACTTATGGCACTCGAGTAATCACTCATGTTTGTCTTGTGTATATGTCGGTTTGCAGCAAAACAAAGAAGGTGATGGTAATTTAACTTATAGCAACTCCATTCAATTCCAACATTTGCTGCTGGTTTATGTTTATATTTGGTTCAAGTAAAAAAGTCACCACAACACATTGACCCAATACACATCCATCATTATTGGTTTATATTCAAGAACAAGTAAAAACATAGTACAAGCAGCATCTAATTTACTCGTTCCCTTTCCTTAACCTCCCCATAAACACAAGAAGTAACCCACAATACATATGACAGCACAAACAACAACAAAGCCACAACGATCTTGTGGAACAACACAAACTTTTTCTCATCTTTCAAAAATAAAAAAAGCCTACATTTAATCCAAAACAATTACATTTGTCCACTCATTTTTAACTATGGCACTCGGAGAAACTTTTTCTCATCTTCAAGTGCTTTACATTTCATCATAAAGTATAATAGATAACAAACTTGGTAACACTTCTGTTCAATTTTCATCCTTGAAACTTCATTCTTGAAAAGTTTAGCCGAAGACGCTTGAGCTTGAGCTTGCATTGAGTCAACATCGTCCAAGTCGTCCACGAATATAGATGGAGATTGATGTCTTTTATGAAGTAGATCCAGTATCACCTCTGTGGTCGGTTAGAGAATTTCTTGGCCAATTTTTCTCTTCCATTGTCCCCTTGACCCATCCACAACCATAAGCCATCATCTTTGGCCCTCATTCAACCACCCATGCCCATCCTACAACATTGAAATGGTCCAAAACCAATGCCCTAGGGGGGGCATACGAATTTGCAAGTCTTCTCCCTCAATTGGACACCTTATTCCTACTCAAATCAATCGCATTTGGCCCTCACAAATTTGATTGGCACTTCAATGATCAAATTGATATTTTTTCCTCACCATTTGATCCCACTTGCTTCCTAATTTTGCGATAAAAAATGATCCCGGCCTTTTCCTGGACAAAAACGGCCCTATGACAACTTTTTCCCAAAAAAATCTCGGGTTTCATAAAAATCTTATTAGACTGAGTCGACACTCCTAAAATTTATTGTAACATGACAGAATCTTCAATTTCTGAAATCGGACTCAATTTCACGGTTAATTTCAATTTGGCGTGTTTTTAGCGTGATCTAGACTACTGGGTAGTTTTCAAAAATGTTTAGTGCAAATGACTTGTGGTCGATTTTCTTCGAACCACAATGAAACCACTCGACATATTGGCGACTCTCGCTTGTCGTGAAAATCTCGAGGATCCAAATACGGAGATAGGGTACTAAAACGATATAAAAATCAGTCTAGTGCCGACTGACGAGAATCTTCCAATTTAGTGGTGTCACCCAAGATTAGCCACACATCTCAGTTGAACCAACCTATCTCTGATCTCAAATCGATTTTTAATTGTGCCGTAATGGTCTCTAAAGATGAACACGGTCGAGAAGCCGATTCTTGGTCGAATTCTCAAGTTTATTGCATTAAAATTCCTTAATGGCTTCTCCATATAGTCTAGTTATCTCGAGAGTGATCAGCTCTAAGAACAGCCATATTGTCGCATCGATGAAATGCTCGATTTATTCAATGGAAAACATGGTCGAAAATCTGGGATGTTACAGAGGTATTGATCCACGGTTGCACATTTGACATCGGGATAGAGTTCCAAAACTTCCACACCGAATGACGGCTCAATCTTAAAGCTGGTTTGGTCTCCTTTCACGAAAATTGAATGGTATATGGCCAACATGTGATTGAGTGGGAACGCTGCCTCTACAATATTATCGAGACAAGTAGACCAGTTGACGCCTGAGATAGAGATAATTTCACATGCTTGAATCTAATAGAAAATGCATCCCTAACCTTGAATGTTCTTCAAAACTTGCTCCTCCGAAACGTAAACCCGCTCCCGGGTCTTGCCGATCTTTCTCTCCCACAAAGACAC
Organism: Eucalyptus cloeziana; assembly: GCA_014182715.1. Taxonomy (NCBI): domain Eukaryota; kingdom Viridiplantae; phylum Streptophyta; class Magnoliopsida; order Myrtales; family Myrtaceae; genus Eucalyptus; species Eucalyptus cloeziana. Next base: position 28,036,400 of record CM024635.1, on the reverse strand, counting down.
GAGATCATTCATCGAGTAGGCATTGGCAAGAGGTCTAATGTATAGAGTCGTGTTCAAAATCCTTGGATCATTCACGGCTTTGATGGTATATATGCCGATGTCATCCTCCTTATTATTCACTGCTATATATCGACGGGAGAAAGTTTTAGAATTCGGCTAATGAATAAATCACAGAGTAATCGATGAGTCACTTTCCACTCGTACTTAGTAAAGAATTTTCTCGATAAACAGATTTATCAAACAACTGGCATCCATATGTTTTTTTCTCAACCACATACATCAAGATAACCTTCTTTATATACTGAACAGGTGGTATTGCGCTAAGGTAACCCACATGACATTCATATCATCTATTATTCCCCAAATTGAAGACCTAATGGATGCAAAAGGCCCAACATCTCCAGACAAGGAAGTTGCCTGGAACTCTCAAGCTCCAAGAGCTGTGCCTCACTTTGATTGCTATCGTAATTGAATCGTGGAAGATGTACAGAAAAATCTCAATGGCTTAAAATGCGAAGCATTTCGACAGATTGCTTCTTACCTTTCACATTTCCATCTCCTAAGATGACAAATTTATCTCTAGGGGGAGCTGTAGCCCTAAGCTGTGCCAATGTCGGAAGGACGTAACCTGCAAAACAGTTACAACATACATAGGTATAAGGGATTCCCTCGGCCTCAACAAGGCGCGGATCTTAGCCTTGATGGCAAGAAGAGCTTCTGCTGACTCCATAGCATGGACACAATCCACGTCATTTCCAAACTCCGAAGGCAAGAATCTCTAAAAAGAAACATAATGAAATCAGAGGAAACATCTTTATTAGAATGTAGCAAAAATTTAGAGCATATTCCCCTAAACCAATAAACTCATATGAGTTCTGGCAAAAACAAAGGATGACGAACTTATATGAGACTGAATTTCTAGTTGTCTCATTATGTTACTATAACAGAGTAAAAAGTGATTATAAGTGAATCAATTTATTCAGCAATTCAGCAAATTCAACCTCAAGTGCTATTAGAAAAATTAGAAGAAACGGGGCAGCAGCCAGATAACTCTGTCAAGTCTTAAATAGGCAGACATTCTGCTTGCTTTGGACAATTTCACAAGATATCGAGTAAGTCCAATGCCTTTTGTGAGCATGCTTTGTTCCATTCCCTTTCGACCGTCAACCACCCAAAGCAACGACAACTACTAAATACTATCCCAGCAAGTGGGATTGGGTAACATGTTCACAACAATGATGATACTACTGAAAAATACCATTTAAAGGACTAACTAGTTTGTGTTTCCCACGGATTCATCATCAAAGAGCTGGGCAAATCGTCCAAAATCGAAATTGAGCACTCAAAACTTTTTACACAAAGTCATGACCATTTCAAAAAGAAAGAAGTGAAGTCTACAGATGGATAAGTCCATACATTGGGAAAAGTACCAAAAAAGTCATAAACCTATTGCATTGGTACCAATTCAGTCATAAACTCTTCAATTGGACCAATTCAGTTCTAAACCTTTTAATATTGGTACCGATTCAGTCCATCCAGCCAATTTTGGCCGACTGGCGCTGACATGGACGTCAACTGGTGACCGGACGCTAACGTGGCAATTTTTATGATTTTTTTATTATTTTTTCGAAATTTTTTATTATTTTTATTTTATTATTATTATGTTTTCTTTTCTTTTCTGCTTTCTTCCTGGCGGTGGCAGGGAGCCTCTAGTGAGGCTCGCCGGCCACTAGGTGAGGGCCACTAAGCCCTCGCTTGCCATCAGTGAGGGTCGCGACCCTCGCCCGGCCTCTCCCAGGGTCGCGGCAAGGCGGCTTCGCCCGGATTTGGGCGACGCCAGCCTCGCCCGTGGCTGGCAAGGCCATGGCGGCCATCGCTAGGGAGGAGGCGAGGGCCGCGAAGCCCTCGCCAGCCGCCGGCGAGGGTCGTGACCCTCGCTCAGCCTCGCCCAGGGCCGCGGGCGAGGCGGCTTAGCCCAAATCTGGGCGAGGCGGCTTAGCCCAAATCTGGGCGAGGCCAACCTCGCCCTAGCCTTGCTGCGGGAGGAGGGATGAGGAGCGGGCGAGGGACAGGTTGTGGGACTGGCACCATCGAAAGAAGAAGAGGAGGGTGTTGGGGCGGCAGGCTAGGGTTTCGGAGGCGAAGATCGAGTGGAGGAGAGGTGGCATGAGGCGCGAGAGGTGGGGGACCAGGGCCTTGAATTAGGATTTCATGGAGGTGAGGGCGGCGGTAACGAGGTCGAGAAGCTCCGGGGTCGAGAGCGGAGGAGGCACCGGGGACTCAGCAACAAGGCCAGGGTGAGGCCAGATCTAGGCTAAGCCGCCTCGCCTATAGCCCTAGGCGAGGCCGGGTGAGGGTCACTACCTTCGTTGGTGGCTAGCGAGAGTGAGGCTGGCCTTGCCCAGATCCAGGCGAAGCCGCCTCGCTGGCGGCCCTGTGAGAGGCCGAGTGAGGGCTTTGCGGCCCTTGCCAGGAAGAAGGCAGAAAATAAAAGGAAAAATAAAAAAAAATAATAAAAAATAAAAAATTTGAAAAAATCATTAAAAATCATAAAAAATTGCCACGTCAGCGTTCGGCCATCGGCCGACGTCTACGTCACTGTTGGCTGGCCAAAATTGGCCGGATAGACTGAATTGATACCAATATTAAAAGGTTTAGGACTGAATTGGTCCAATTGAAAAGTTTAAGATTGAATTTGTACCAATGCAATAGGTTTGTAACTTTTCCCCCATACATCTCATATCATCAAAGCAGAGCTCACAAGGAGATCACGATGCACCTAAACCAGTGAGACAAGAATCAAGCTGACACCAACCTATGTCATCAGTCAAATGCTGAACGAACAATAGTAACTTGAAATTGAAATTACTAGGCACAGCATGACCTTGATATTCCCAGCTGCTTTAATGGCAGCAACAATCCTGTCTTGGTCCTTTACTTGTGCTCACCCCACAGCAGAGATTATCATATCGACCTGCTTAATCACATTCAGTAGAGTCTCTTGATCGTACATGTCTCCTTGAGAATCAAATAACCAAGAGTATGCACAAACGATCAATGAAGTCGGCAATCAATGGCAAGATTTGTCTATACAGCAAAGCGCAGCTACGTAGCTATAGCAGTCTCAGAAACAGCTAAAGCATATCAAAGTTTCCCATAAGATTGTCTGAAAATGTGCACGTTCGTATCATCATGCGAAGCTGAGATCTCGTCAGGCATTTGAAAAAGGAGAGGGACGTGATTTCTGATTTCATCCATGCACAAAAACAAAATATCAGAGAAGAGAAAGGGCAACGCCTTTATCCTAACGTGACTCCATCAACCCGTCAAGTGAGAGATACATATAAAAATCAACTCCGATCCTACTGATAAAAACATTTCTCAGAATGGCGAACGAACACAACCGCACGGGAACACCTGGAATATATTGACACCTAACCTCTTGAAACCTTCCACGATGCCGGCCTTGGCAGGGTCGGAGAGAGCGGACTCCCTCACGAGAGGGAAGGTAGGGTGACCGGACTCAGCACTCGCCTCCACAATGAACTTTCCGATATATCCAATGCCTTTCATCACCAGCACTTTGCTCTTTTCGGCCATCTCGAAGGGTTCTTTCAAGGCAGAGGCGTGGTTTTTCCCCGAGAACTTGCTCGGTCTCGTGCTGCAACTGTTGTTGCTTATTCGCGCGCATCGAGATGAATCGTCATTTTATTTTGGTTCCGAAGGGCATGATTGTCTTTTGCGGTGAATGGACTTTCCCACACCCATCATCCTTCGCTCGGAAAATGAGTACATACAATAGTGGACCACGAAAGACAGAAGAAATTTATGGTGGAGAATGAGCACGTGCAAAGTACGTATCTATCGATTTTGTTGAATTTGGTCGATGAGGTAAAAAATTTCGAAACAACAACTTAACTTATTAAAAGTTGTCTGAATTTGACGAAGAAAATTGATCGCTGTCACGATCAATTTTCCGGGTGTGCACCACCTAGGATTTGGCTAATGGATTGTTAAGCTTAGACTTAACTCGGGCTCTCCTAAGCACATACCAATTCACGACTTGAGTTCAAATTTTTAAACATGCAAATGGATTTTATCTAGGAGTCGCCACTAATCTATTTTTGGTGGGTCGATTAGAAACCAAGTAAAATAACGGGAGTTTTACTTTACTCCTACGAACCAGAGACTATGGGTACGGGGACTTGATTACACTAGATTTCTCTAATGCCCTTTCGATACCATTCTTTTATTTTCAAAAATGTTTTTTTTGCAGGCAGCTTAAGTTGATTTTAAATTTACTTCCCTAACATGTGAGGTGATCATACGGGTGCGCAATCCACCAATTTAACACCCAGATAAACAATAAATAGATTGCAAAAACTTATCTCAAAACAACGATAGCATCTGTAATGTTAAATTAAAATCCACATCAACAACCCTAGATATTATTTCTAATTAACACGCAATTTCATTTTTTCTTTTCACTTAATTAATGAAAATCATGCAATATGCAATGCAATATGTTATTTCTAATGACATGTAATTTCTAATTAAATGGGCCTAGCAAAAATACTAAATGGCATGCATCTCAATGAATCTAACCCTAATGACGTGCATATGATATTTTTTGTTTTTCCTAAAAGAATGCATTCTATCCTTAATAATGAAACTAATTTAACCTAAGGCATTTTAGTATTTTTTATGAAATTCGGAATTAAAACAAAATGTGAAAATTATCTAGCTAGATTAAGGAACTAAATCCTAATTTAAACTAAAATATTGTCTTAACCAAAATAATCCTAAAATGCAATCTATTTAAGAAAATACCTAAACACGTAATAAATTAAGAAAAATATTATTTAAACTTAAACTAAGTGCAATTTTACCCTAATATGCAATGGCGTGCAAAATATGCCCTAACTCTACATGATATATGCATGATGATTTTTTTTTTTTTTTTTGTGTTTTTGTTTTATTAATTTCTAAATTAAAATTGACAAATAATTAAACATGCAACCTAAGTTAAAAAAAAAAAAAAAAAACTAGCAACTTAAATTGATTGATTTGATTTTTTGATTTTTTGATTTTTTTTTTCGAAATAAAATTCCTATTCTAAATATGGAAACCCTAAAACAGGAAATAAACCTAATTCTAACCTACATTTTTTTTTTTTACGAAAACAAAATTAACTTAAACGGCACAATAATAAATCGTAGCAAGATATCCAAATTGACGAACCATATCTCACGCGTGAGATCGGGTTGGCCAATTTTAAACAAAATTGCGAATCGAATCTCAGGCGTGAGATCGGATTGGCGATTTTTCCGTGCTATTGCGAGTCAGATTTCGGGCGCGAAAATCGGACTGTCAATCGTATGCACGTTGTGAAATTAAGGATTAATCCCTAATTTAAAAGGCTACTTGAGTTGTGAATATCACGTCGAGGATTTCAATTATATGCATTGACAAATATCTCAAATAAGGTAATGGAATTTTCAAAAACCAAAATAGATAAGATTTTCACCTACTTCGAATATTGGTTTCCAAATTCCGATCCTCGTATGGCTACCCGCGATGCAACGGTGCTCGATTGCTCGAAAGTCACCCGATGGGTTCCAAGAGACTTACGAAACAAAAATTTCCAAGCACGACATGTCAGAAAAGTAGAAAGCTTGAAGTTTGGGAGAATTGTATATTGCTTTTCTATATTCCTTTCACTATGTAATTACAATCTATATATAATACAGAGTGTCTAAAATAATAAAGGAATAAAAATATACATAGTATCCCAAGGATATACATAAAATATTCCTTATAATAAAAAAGACAATTAAGATCAATCGGCATCGGCAACAGTATCTTCAACACTCCCCCTCAAGCTCGGCGGTCTATACACATCGAAGACGCCTAGCTTGTTTAGTAGATACAAATGTTGCCTCTGACATAAGGCCTTGGTAAAAATGTCTGCGGGTTGCTCTGTTGTTCTTATCTCTTTTGTTCTAATCAACCCACTCTGGATCTTGTCTCGAATGAAGTGACAATCAACCTCTATATGCTTTGTCCTTTCATGGAATACTGGGTTCATTGCAAGCTTAAGTGCAGCATCATTATCACAAAATAGGACAGTGGGCTCTCTTATCTGTATACCAAGGTCTTAAAGAAGCCCTCTTATCCAGACTATCTCACAACTAGTCTTCGCCATTGCTCGGTATTCTGCCTCGGCGGATGACAAGGATACGGTTGACTGTTTCTTTGTCTTCCATGAAATTAGAGAATCCCCTAATTTTATACAGAATCCTATGACTGATCTTCTACTCATGGGACAAGTTGCGTAATCTGTGTCACAATATGCTGTCATCTCCAAATTGTTGTCTCGAGACAGCAATATGCCCAATCCAGGACACCCTTTTAAATACTTTATGACTTTCAGTGCCGCATTCATGTGAGACTGTTTCGGAGCATGCATAAACTGGCTAAGAATCTGAACTGCATAGGAAATGTCTGGCCTGGTCATAGTCAAATAAATAAGCTTTCCAACAAGTCTTTGATAAGCAGAAGGATCTTTAAGCAACGGATCTTTGTTCACAGGTGACAACCCTTTGTCATATTCAGCTGTCGTCAACCTGATATTCTGATCGATTGGAATAACAGCCGGCCTAGATCCCGACAAACCTGCTTCTGACACAATTTCTAAGACAAATTTCCATTGGCTAAGACAAATGCCTTTATTTGACCGTGCAATTTCTATCCCAAGGAAGTATTTGGGAGAACCCAAATCCTTAATATGAAATGTAGAATGCAAATACTCCTTGAATCTCTCAATGGCAGGCGCATCATTTCCCATAATGAGTATATCGTCAACATATATAAGTAAATAAATTGACGACATACCTTGTTTCCATGTGAATAAAGCATAGTCATGCTTAGATTGTTGGAATTTTGCAGTTGTAAGTGCATTGGTGAACTTGGCATACCATTGACGAGAAGCCTGTTTGAGCCCATATAGGGATTTTCGAAGACGACACACACTCCCCTCCCCCTGTCTGCGAAATCCCGGTAGAATATCCATATAAATCTCCTCTTCAAGATCTCCATGTAAAAAGGCATTGTGAACGTCCATTTGATGAAGAGGCCAATCACGGAGGGCGGCAATAGAAAGAAAAGACCGTACGGTGACTTCCTTGGCAACTGGAGAGAAAGTTTTCGTATAATCAAATCCTTCCTTTTGTGTGAATCCCTTCGCGACCAATCTAGCCTTGTAACGTTCAATAGATCCATCTGCTTTATATTTGATCTTGTATACCCATTTGCATCCTATGGGTCAACGATGAGGAGGTAGACGAACAACATCCCAAGTCTCATTTTCGATGAGAGCTTGTAATTCATCTTTCATAGCTTGTTGCCAACGAGAATCCTGGGAAGCCTCATCATAAGAGGAAGGTTCCTGCTGTGCAGAAATTCTACTAACACAGCATCTATGTTCAAGAGAGAGATTAGCAAAACTGACATAGGTAGATATGGGGTATTGTGTACCACATTTTTTTGATGATGAACAAACATAATCTGTTGTCCATGTTGGTGGTCGAACTGTGCGTCTTGATCGCCGAAGATTAGTTGATTCAGATGGAACATCCGCTTGTGAGTCCGCAGAGACATCATCCGCCAGAATAGTGGGTAGCGAAGATTCAGGTTCTTCAGGTATGCCGAATGAAGGAAGGCTGGAAATGGCATGTTCCCCATCCGAGCCGATAGGTGCATCGACACTTGGAGATGCTATAGGAGATATCATATGTGGAAGCATCATCATTGATCCTTGTGGAGGATCATCTTCATGCAAAAAAGGACGAGTGGTTGTCAGGGGATCTTCATGCTGATATGAGGGTAGCCTATCCTTGAAAGGGAAGACATCTTCATGAAATATGACATCTCTGCTGACGAAGAATCTGTCGGTAGATGGATCAAGAACCAAAAATCCTTTTTGAAGGGTAGGATATCCCATAAATACACAAGAGATGGCACGGGGACCCAATTTGTCCCGAGGGCCCGTAGTAGAAACATAGCATAAGCATCCAAAAACACGAAGATGACGAACGTCCGGACGTTTTCCAAACAATGACTCGAATGGAGTCTTCCCATTCAAAACTCGAGATGGCATTCTATTGATCAGGTATGCCGCTGTGACCACACAGTCTCCCCAAAAAATTTCAAGAATTGAAGCTTGATACTTAAGAGCTCGAGCAACTTCTAATAAATGACGGTGTTTCCTTTCTACAATCCCATTTTGTTGAGGAGTGTAAACACATGAGCTTTCATGAAGAATGCCATTGGAAATGAACAATGAAGAACATTCATGATTAAAGAATTCTCGAGCATTGTCAGTACGAACCCGTTGTACGGATTTGTTAAACTGATTTTTGATTAGAATAATGAAATTTTTGAGATGTGAAAGAACTTGGGCTTTGGATTGCATAAGAAAAACCCAAGTTGCCCGAGTATGATCATCTACAATAGTAAGAAAGAAGCGAGACCCATCACGATGAGGGGTGTGATATGGGCCCTAGATGTCTATATGCAATAGAGAAAAAGCTCTAGCAGCACGCGATGTACTTTGTGGAAAAAGAAATTCTAGACTGTTTAGCCAATGGGCATATAGGGCATTTAGGATGAGGAAAAGTGGCGCTGTGGCCTAGACGCTGATGAGATAAAAATATGTCTTTATTATGATTGGCATTACATAGGATGCTCTTATTGAAAGAAAAATTCTTTGGGAATGCCGTCCAGAAATAAAGTCCCTCGAAATTTCTACCCGAGCCCATCAGTGTCCCAGTCAAAGGGGCCTGAAAGAGACAAGTGTCAGAATCAAAAATGACCTGACAGAGATTGTTTTGACAGATCTTGGAAACAGAAATGAGATTGAACTGAAAATTTGGAATGAAGAGGACATTTTTTAGAGTGATGGAAGGACTCAGTTTAACATCCCCAATTTTATCTACTGAAATATCACTACCATTTGGGAGGCGAACGGAGGTGTGATTTGAGGATTTTTCTAATCTAGAAAAGAACCGTTCATCACATACTATATGGTCACTAGCACCTGAATCAATAATCCATGCGTTGCTCGAAATATTGCAGTTCAAACAATGAGAAATACCTTAATAGCTAGGCATTTTTTCTTGAATGCCCATCTGACTTAAGGTCCTCATGATTTGTTGAAGTTGGTCATTGCGATGGGTTTATTCACCTTAGCATTTCTTTGCTACAGAATTTCCAATAGAAAATTCTCGTTCCTTCTTCTCCCCGGTCTTCCATGCAATTTCCAACAATTTTCTTTGGTATGATAAGGTTTTTGCAATAATCACAAAATTTACCTTTCCATTTGTTGGAATTATTTCTAGTGGAAAAATTCCCCAAATTTGGGCCGTTGGATCGCTTTAAAACGGAAGCTGATGGTCCGTCGGATCGCGGTGCTGCAAGGGCGAAATTTGGACCGTCCGATCGTGCAAGAGAGCCGTCCAATCGTGCGGAGGATCCTCCACCGTCGGATCCAAAGATTGAATCTCGGCCATTCAAGCCTCGCAAGCTCCCCGAGTCGTTCGATCGCGTGAGATGATCCTGGCCGCCCACTTGAGACACATAAAAAGTCTCATCTTCTTCCTCCCGAAACCCTAACAGACCTCCCCTTTTCGAAAAACCTCCATGGCCGGACCTTGAAGAACCAAACCGGTGCTCCGACGAAGCCTTGGCTGCAAGAACGACGCGCTCACCACTCTTCACATACTCGGACGACGCCAGCCTCTGAGATTCTTCTTGAACCGCAAGCTGGTATATGCGGCCGAGCGGCGGAACCGGATCCATGGCCAAGATCTGGCTTCTAAACGGTAAGTAGGTTTCATTCAACACGAGTAGAAACCGTGTAACCTTTTCCCGATCTCTTATGGCCCGGTATTGAGCCAAGGTCGCCTCGGGTCCCTCTAATTTCTCCTCTGTCATGTCAATTTCATTCCATAAGGCAAAAAGCTTGTTGTAAATTGCTGAGATCGACAAATTACCTTGCTTGAGATCTGATAATCCTTGTGTTAGGGTGAAAATCTTTGCTCTATCGAGCTTACCATACATTTCCCGCAGGTTCTCCCAATATTTTCTTGCATCTTCAGTCGGTGGTACTCCGGCTGCGACCTCCGACGAGAGACAATTTCCTATCCAAGTCCGAACAAGTTGGTTGCACTTGCGCCATTGTCGTGCAAGCCGCTCATCGGATGGTATTGGGATGGTGCCATCCAAAAAACCATCCTTGTCCTTAGTCATGAGCGCTCGCCGGAGCTCGCGAGACCACAAGGAGTAGTTGTCTGGTCCCGACAGCTGCTGGGATATAAGCCGCAGCTCCGGTCCGTCGGCGGTCGCGATGTACAGCGGGTCTCCAAGTTCAAGCCGACCGCCGACTCCGGTAAGACCTGCAAAAGGAAAGAAACCGGGTCCATAGGGCGGGTACGGATTGTTCGCCCCATACCCAGGACCCGAACTGCTCTGACCCGGAAAGGACCAGTTCGCTCCGTGTCCAGAACCCGCTCCAGGTATGTGCGATGGACTTTCCTCTAACTCGCCAGTCCTTCCGGGGTTGATTTGAGGCGAATTTTGAGTCGGACCTCCTTGATTTGGCTGAATTGTTATAGGAACCCACTGAATGTATGGTCCTGTGAGAGGATTTCCAGGATTAAATCCTGTGTTTGTGTTGATCTGCGTAGGCTGTTCTGTAGGGATGACATCTTGTGTTTGATTTCCTTCAGGAACGCCAGAAGTTGAATCCTCAGTGTTGGACATGATTTCTCCTAAAGGGCGTTGCGGAAGCTAGGCCAAGGTAGGAGGCTCTGATACCATGTCAGAAAAGTAGAAAGCTTGAAGTTTGGGAGAATTGTATATTGCTTTTCTATATTCATTTCACTATGTAATTACAATCTATATATAATACGAGTGTCTAAAATAATAAAGGAATAAAATATACATAGTATCCCAAGGATATACATAAAATATTCCTTATAATAAAAAAGACAATTAAGATCAATCGGCATCGGCAATGTATCTTCAACATGACAGGAGTCAAGACTCGTCAATGATTCGCGCACGCACAAACAATCTTTCTTTTTTTCCTTTTCAATTGGCTTGTTCTTCACTGATGGCTCCATGGAGATTCCCTTGCTACGTGTACCCTCCTTAAGGTCCAAACGGTGGAGAGATTTTGACTGGCTTCGCTCGCCTAAAGTGATGCAGTGCAATTGTTGAACCCTTGGACTCCTTGATAATTGTGAAGTCTGACGGACGGCGATGGATTGTGGCACGGGATCATGATGATTCACGATGGAGGTGCGGTGGCTCGCATGGCCGACAGTGGGTTTCTCAACCAAGGGGGTTCTTGGTTGAGGATCGGCACGAAGACGGGGCAATTCCGCGAGGGCGTATTATAACTTTACCAGAAACCTCCAAGTGAATTTTTCCTCTTTGCTAGATGTCTCCCACTTCGGATTACTATATTTTAATGCAAGCTGGATCTCCTTTTGACCACCGTTTGGAATTTTCCTCTAACCCGCAAAGCCACGAAAACAATCTATCACGGAGAACACCAAGGGGTGCTCGACATGGTGCAAGGCCGGTAACTTCCTCGTTCGCGAGATGGAGTAGCTGCAATTTTTTTGTGCAAAATCACGAGTGGCTTTTGCGTCACAATGCCGGTCTCCTCGGATTAGCGCGAGCTAATTTGTGGATATGCCCCCAAATTGGAACTTTTCAACGGACGGCTTGCAAGCGATGATTGACGATGCGGGTGGCCGACGATGGTTTGGACAGCAGCTCATCGTCAAACTCCACAAGTGGCTCGGACAACAGCAAGCAGCTAGCATCGTTGCGGGTCATGGGCCGCGCAACATGGGCTCATCTCACGGACAGTACATATCGCAGCCACTCGTGGTCGTCGCAAGGGAGCAACATGGATGGGATGATCGCTAGAACTTATGGGATGCAGTCGATGCGCGGTTGAGCACTATCCTTGCGCGGTGAAGCTGCTAAGCCGAGGGACGCCCCCTAGAGATTCCTGCAAGTCACTTCGGCAGAGATGTCGAGATCAACGTGGTGTATTCTCGAGAAGATGAAGTCTAGGGAGATGAGCAGATGGAATCATCCTCCGGAACCAAGTGGGGACCTGATCCTCTTTTTTAAGGGTGGATTCTCCTCTGGCAGTATATGAGTCCCTCTTCTGGACACTCGAAATCCTCTTTGGCAGCACACAATTTCTTGTTTTAAAACAATAATATATTCACCAAATATATGACCCACGTTGATCAATCCTCTCTTTGTACCATTTCTTCACGTAGAGATATCAAAAGGGACAATATTGCAGACATTCCTTCCTTATGAACAATAAATATTGTCAAAAGGATATATTACCAGAATAATAGATCAAATATATGTCCCCACACGAGATATTATCCTTTCATCAAAAATCCATTCTTGCCCCATTTTCCTTTAGCGGAGATATTCAGTCAAATCTTTGGATAACTTGACCGAATTTTCAATGGCTAAACATATATTCTTTGAGGACAAGTCGTTCAAGTGTAGTGACGCTGCTCCTACTTATTTTCGTTAGACAAGACACGTGATTCCCATTCATCGGCTTGTCCGAATTCATGGTCTCAATAAAACTCAAGGCCCATAAGTTAAGTTCATATGTTATCGTTCCAATGAAAATGTAGTAAAAATAAATAATATAAACTAAATAATGAATGCTTCTAGAACTATATGTTATGCAACTTAATTCTAATTTTTTTTTAGAGGTTAAAAATCAATTCCTAATTTTTTTAATGCGATAAATGACTAAATGGGTCACCAAAATTTAAGTGTCAACAATCGTTGTGTCGACAAAACATCCATCAAGATAGAAAAGAAATCGACGGCCCTGACTTATGATGGCAGGGATGTTCTCCACGGAATTCAAGAACGAAATCTTTTTACCGTAATTGATTGTCACTTCCGACAAAATAAGCTATTTTATATTTCTTTATTAAATATTCCTGATTTATGGTGGGTTTGGAAAAACTGAACCAAGGACATCCCTGAGTAGACAACAATCCACAAAATGCCGGGCTTTTGGGGTAAGAAATTGGTTTGAGAGTTGTCCAGATTTATAGCACATGCCTCTTTTTGTTCGTGTTTGTTCCCTACAGCCTATAAAAGCCCCGGAAACATTAACGATAACTCGATATTGTGAGGAATTCATTAATCGGTTTACGCCTGTTTTAATTTGTCTTTCTTTAAGATTATCCATAATTAGCTCACGCCAGAAATTTTATCCTTGCTAACACGTTAAGTATCTGACTTCACGATAATGGTCGTCCGTGAATCATTTAGACGTGAAAGACAATACGATATACAAAAATAGAGAAACCCATGCTTTTGTGTTGGCTCGGCTTGGCCCATGAACCCAATACCAATCTCCAAAACATAAGTAATTTATTCAAGCACTTCACAGGATGTTCTTAGACTTTGGGGTTTTACATTCCATGTGATGATCAGCGGAAGCAACATTTCACACTAGGATCTTGAGAAGCAGCATCCTATACTATTTATGATTCAAGCTGATGCGAGAAATTTACCAAGCACAGTCAGGTCTGATAATCAGACAAATTGATCCATATACTGATCCACAGTCGTGTATTTGACATCGGGGTAGAGCTCTGAAGCTTCCACTTCGAATGATGGCTCAATCTCGAAGTTGGTTTGGTCTCCATTCACCAAAACATCACGGTATGCTGCCAATATAAAATTGAGAGGAACCGCCGCCTCTGCAATAACCGGACAAGCTTTAAATCTTAGAAATAACAGAGACGATTCACACGCTTAAATCCAATAGAAATGCAGCCCTAACCTTGAATATTCTTCAGAAGCTCCTCATCTGGAACATACACCCTCTCCAGGGTCTTGCCGATCTTTCTCTCCCACAATGACACGAGCTCATTAAAAGAGTAGATGTTGGCAGGAGGTTTGATGTACATAATTTTGTTCAAGGTCCTTGGATCATCCACAGCCTTAATGGTATAGGTGCCAATGTCATCCTCCTTGTTAAACACCGCTGTATATTGACGTGGAGAGTTTTAGAATTTGGCTAATAAATAAATCATAGAGCCATTGATCTTCCTAGGGTTACTTTCGGCTCGAATTGAAGAAGAATTCTCTCAGTAAACAGATTCATCGAACAACCGGCAGACAAATGCATCCATATGTTATTTTCTCAACCAAATACATAAAGAGAACCTTCACGATCTGCCCACTAGGTGGTATTATGCCATGATAAACCACAACACACTCATATTATCTACTAGTCTCTTAAGGTGAAGACTAATGGATGTAAGAGTCCTAATATCTCCAGACAAGGACGTTGCCCAGGAATTCTCAAGCTTCAAGAACTGCCCCCTCACATTAATCACTACCGTAATTAAATCGTGATTAATGTACAGAAAAATCTTAACTAATTAAAATGCGCATTTCGATGAATTGCTTCTTACCTTTTGCATTTCCATCCCCTAAGATGACAACTTTATCTCTAGGGGGAGCTGTAGCCCCGTACTGTGCCAATTTCCTAAGGTATTCATCTGCAAAACAGTTACACACCACATGTGTATAAGGGATTCCCTCAGCCTCAATAAGGCGGCGGATCTTGGCCTTGATATCATATACAGCTTTTACTGGCTCCACAGGATGGACACGATTCACATCATTTCCAAACTCTGAAGGCAAGAATCTCTAAAAAAAAATTAATTGAATCAGGAGATATATTTTTATTAGAAAGCAACAAAAAACTAGAGCAAATTTCCCTCATCCAACAAACTTACATGAGTTCTGGCAAAAAAAAGGAAACCAAACTCATATAAGACTATGTTTCATTTTTTTTCTTCAACATGTGACTATAACAGAGCAAACAAAGAAAACAAACTTACATAAGACTGAATTTCACTTCTTCTTTTTTCCAAACGGACTATAATATAGTAAAAATGATTATAAGTGAATCAAGACTAGCAATTAAGTGCTATTAGAAAAGAAGAAGAAAAGAAAACTGAAGATTTAATTGTTAGGGCAATAGCCAGATAACTCTGGCAAGTATAAAATATGCAAAGATGCTGCTTGCTTGTACACTTTTCACAAGAAATAAAATATCAGGTGAGTACATTGCCTTTTGTGAGCATGCTAAGCTCCACTCTTTACCGACCGTCAACCCCCTAGGCAACAGGTAGTAAATTATCCACCAGTTGGGTTTTGAAAACTTATTTGCTATAACATTAATTTTACCGAAAAAAACCTTTTGAAGGAATAGGTAGGTCATGTTTCCCATTATTGATCAAAGAATAGGGCACATGACCATAATACATATCGAGTGCTTGAAACCTTTTACTTTTTTCATTGATCTAGAGGAAACCTAACCACAGTGAATCCAGCATGTCCGGTAGTTGGATTTGAAATAGTTAGCCTCAAATTTCACTGACGACTTCTACAGAAAGTCATGACCGTTTAAAAAAGAAAGAAGTGAAGTCTACAGATAAGTAAGTGAATCCATCCCATTTCATCAAAGTGGAGCTCACAAGGAGAACGCGATGCACTAATACCAGAAGAAAATAGTTAAGCTTGCACCAACCTATATCATCAGTCAAATGTTAAACGAGCAATGGTAACTTGGATGAAATTATTATAAACAGCACGACCTTGATATTCCCGGCTGTTTTGATGGCTGCAACAATCCTATCTTGGATCTCTAACTGTGTTAGCCCCACAGCAGAGATTACCACATCAACCTGCTTAATCGCAGTCAACAGACTCTCTTGATCGTATATGTCTCCCTGAGAATCAAATAACCAAGAGCATGGACAAACAATCAATGAAGTCGCCGATCATCAATCAATCCTATCTTGCCCATTAGGAAGACTACGAAAAGGGATAGATATGAAGTCCGATGCCGATAAGAATTCAATACCTTCACCAGATGAGAAAAAGTATTATAAGAAATAAAGCATCCGCAGAATTATCATCCATACATTGCCTACCAATCTTTTGAAAGGTTATAGCAAGGGATTTGCGGTGACATCTGAATTACAGGTCAATCACATTCACTTTTCTATACAAGTTCATTTAGGCAGTACGTAAAATATGGAAGTTTTCGTAAGATTTGTTTAAAAATGTATTCTATTCGTACTTCGTATCAGAATGCGAAGCTGAGGCGATTCGTCAGTCAATGTGAAAAATGACCAATAATATAGGGACAAACTACTAGAGGAAGGAAAAAGAAACAGCAAATATCAGCTCGATCTTGTGAAAGATTGAGATAAAAGGCGACTTTGATTCTACGGTTAAAGACATTTCTCGAAACGATGGATGAGATTAACGGTAGCGGACACTTCGATTCCTCAAAGGAGCACCAAATGCGAGAAACGAACAGGATTGCATCGGAAGAACTACTCACGTGAACTAAATTGACGCCTAAGCTCTTGAAACCTTCAGCGATGTTGGCCTTGGCTGGGTCGGAAAGAGAGGACTCCCTCACGAGAGCGAAGGTAGGGTGACCGAGCTTAGCACTTGCTTCCACGATGAACTTTCCAAGGTGCCGGTGCCTCCGATCACCAGGACTCTGCTCTTCTCGGCCATCTGGGAGGGTGTTTTCACAGCGGAGGCGTCGTTCTTCCCGGTGATCTTGATCGGTCTCTGAAGTGACTATGTTATACCTGTATGTTTGTGTGTGTGTGTGTGTGTGTGTGTGTATGTATTTATTTAGAGAGAGAGAGAGAGAGAGAGAGAGAGAGAGAGAGAGCTAAAAGGCGGCGGGCCAAAAGGTGGCGGTTCTTGTATTCGTGACAGAATAGAGAGTCACTGGATGATTCTGGAAGGGCGTAATCGTCTTTTCATTGAAATAATTTTCTTATTGAAATAAATCCTTCATTGGAAAAATGGTACTTAAAAAGTGGGAAAATAGACGGAAGATAACGATTTTGTCTGATTTCAGTAATGAACTAAATTATTGTGAAGTAAGATTTTAACTTAGCAAAAAACAAGAATATTTAATTTTGATGGTGTTATAAATTTAAGTAATCGTAATTGATGAGGAAATAGTTGAAACCATCATTTTATGTTGACTTTTTTTTTTTTTTTGGGTACATAGGACTCCACCAACTAGGCTATCGACTTTGCTGACCACTTGGCGTCACTAGGCTATCCACCGGCGATGGCCAACCACCCAACGCAATGACTATACCAGGAGGGAAGAACCCTACCACCATTTTTACGTTGACTTTTATCATATGAAAAAGATAAGAAAATGGTATGAAATGGGTAATGAGCTACTCTACATTTATATGGTAGCATGATATAATACAGCTTCATAGCCGCTATGCTATTGTTTCGAGGTTCAATAAATTCTTTTTCCTAGGAGGGTTGACACAAGATTACCGTTCTTTAATTGGCCAACATAAAGATTAGTATATTTGTAATTCATAACCTCTATGGGAGAAAAAAGCAACAACGCGAGTGTCGAAATATGGAATGATTAGTAAAAAGTTGTTAAACCTTTGACATGCATATCAATTCAATTTTAAATATTTTGATTTGATCAATTTAATTCTAATTTTTTTAACGATTTACTTTGCAATACAATCCTAAGTAGCATCGACATCGATATGCGACATGCAAAACAACACAACACGACATCTCGACACGTTATTTCTATATATATAAAAAAAATCGAACACATTAGGACACATCGTATATTATATATACATGATAAATTATCATTTCTATGATTATTTCAATCAAAATAATTTGATTCAAATTCACAAATAAATAATAATAATAATAATAATAATAAAATAAAATAATAATAATAATAATAATAATAATAATAATAATAATAATAATAATAATAATAATAATAATAATAATAATAATAATAAGACTAGAATGAATTTACACTAAAATTTGTGAATTATAGAAAGTGAAAGTCAAAAGAGAAGAGGAGATTAGGTTTTCTCCTTTCTCCCTTTTATTTTTCTTATTATTATTTATTTTTGTACATATTTACATTTTGACTTGTCATCTATTGAAAGTTTTTAAAATTGACCCACGCGTGTCAAAATCACATATCGGAATTATGAACTTGCATGTCAAACCGTGTTGGAAGAGTAAACCACATGTTAGATTTTTCGATATCTATTGATCGCGTATCAAAATGTGTCAAAGTGTAACACCGAACTCGCGTGTCCGGAGAGTTGATCACGAGTCAGATTTTTTAACATCTGTTGACCACGTGTCGGAACATGTCAAAGCATATTGAACACGTGTTAGAGTGTCGGATACGTCCCAAAGAGTGTCAATGCTTTCTAGATACAATCAACATCAGCCTTCTAAGTAACACGACCAATGCTCACATCAAAAAATTTTGAAATCAAAAAAGAAGTATTCTTTTCGCTCTCTTTTTCACCCTTCTTTTTCTTTTCGGTTTCTTTTCATTTCTTACGTACTCGTTTCCTCTTCTTCTTCCATCAATCGCCAAGCCTTGGCAAAGGCCTCGATGCCCTCACCAAGGGTCGACCTCACATGCTTGGGGCAAGGCTCGATCTCGTGGCTCCAATTCATTACCCACACCGAGGACGGACCACATATAACATACAAAATTAGAGAAACCCATGTCTAACTTTTAGCTTACCATAGCTTGGACATAAAACCATATCAAACTCCAAAACAAGAGTAACTTCTCTAAGGACTGCATGGATGCACACACATCGAATGTTCATAGTATGTCCCCGTATTTGGAGGTTGTACATGCCATAAGATGATCGCGGGAGCGACATTTCACACAAGGATCCTAACTATTCATGATTCAAACTGATGTGAGAAACTTACCAAACACAGTCAGGTTCGGCTATCAGACAAACTGATCAAGGTACTAATTCTCGGTCATATATTTGACGTCGGCATAGAGCTCTGAAGCTTCCACTCCGAAAGACGGCTCAATCTCAAAGTTGGTGTGGTCTCCTTTCACGAAAATAGAATGAGATATGGTCAATATCACATTGAGTAGAATTGCCGCCTCTGCAATATGACAGTACAAGTAGACCGATTGACTTTAGAATACTTAAATCTCGGAGAGAAATAGACAATACACATGCTTAAATCTAGAGGTGACCCATTTAAGGACCCATTTATGTTTAAATTTTAAAAATAAAAAGACTGAGATATATGGGCCTTAAATGGGTCAGCTCTCTGACCCATTTAAAACTCATTTATCAACTCATTAAAAATGAACCCATATATTTTCACTCAAAACCTCACAACCTTTCTCTTCTCTCTTTTAACTTTACAATTTTTTTTATTTATAAAAACCGAAATTATAATTATTTTTTTATTTTAATTTACTTTTTTATTTTTTCTTTTATTTTTTCTTTTTTTCTTTCTTCTTCCTCCGGTCGCCGGCACGGCGATGGTCGGCGACCAGCCAAGCGAGCCTCGAGCTCGCCGGCGTTGGGCGAGCTCGAGCTCGCCCCTCGCCGAATCGGCAAGGCGAGGCTCGAGCCTCGCCAAATCCGGCGAGGGGTGAGCTCGAGCTCACCCGATGTCGGTGAGCCTCAAGCTCGTCGGATCTAGCGAGGTAGAGCTCAAGCTCGCTCAACACCGGCAAGCCTCGAGCTCGAGGCTCGCCCGTGGCCAGCCGCCGCCCGTAGTTGTGGCCGGCGGTCGGCCAAAGAAAAAAAAAAGAAAAAGAAAAAGTATATTTAAAAAATAAAAGTAAAAATTATTAAAAAATATTTTTAAAAAATAAAAACTAACTAAAATTATATTTTTAAAATTAATTATTTTAAAAATTATAAAAATTGTCCATTAAATTTGCGTTGTATAAAACTATTTTAACAATACCATTTTTAAAAAAATAATATATATAAAAGAAATAAGCTTGGAAGTATTTTAGTAATATAATCTTAAAAAAAAAAACACAGGAATAAGTTTTTCTAAATTTGGTTAAATATGAAAATATTTTATTAATATGAGTTGGGTCGGGTATGGGTTGGGTATGGGTTGGGTTGAGTATGGGTCGGAAAATTTACATTAGACTTAAATGGGTCATAAATGGGTTAATGGGTCAATTTGGGTCAACCCATTAATGACCCGACCCAAACCCGACCCGACCCACCCATTTGATACCTCTACTTAAATCTAATCCCTGACCTTGATATTCTTTAGAATTTGCTCCTCTTGAACATAAACCCTCTCTAGGGTCTTGCCGATCTTTCTCTCCCATAGACACGAGATCATTAAACGAGTAGGTGTTGGCAGGAGGTTTGATGTACTGAATTTTGTTCAAGGTCCTCGGATCATCCACAACTTTGATGGTATAGGTGCCAATGTCATCCTCCTCGTTAAAAACCGCTGTGTATTGACAGGGAGAATTTTAGAGTTTGGTTAATAAATATAAGCCATTGATATACCTAGAGTTCCATTCAGCTCGCATTCAAAGAAGAACTTTCTCAGTAAACAAAATCACCAGACAACTGCATCCATAAATTCTTTCCTCTCCCAATACATTAAAATAACTTTCATGATCTACTGCCTAGGCGGTATTGTGCCAAGATAAACCACAGAACTTCCATATCATCTAACAGTCTCTGAAAGAGAGAATGATGGCCAACATCTCCAGATACAGAAGATGCTTGGAAATCTCAAGCTCCAAGAACTGCCCCATTCTGATTACTACCATAATAAAGTTGTGAAAAAATTACAGAAAAATCTCAATGAATTAAAATGGGAATCTCAAGTTGCTTCTTACCTTTTACATTTCCATCCCCTGAGATAACAACTTTATCTCTAGGGGGAGCTGTAGCCCCGGGCTGTGACAATGATGGGAGGAAATAACCTGCAAAAAAATTAGAAGATACATAGATATAAGGGATTTCCTCAGCCTCGACAAGATGGCGAATCCTGGCCTTGATACCAAATGCATTTTTTGCTGGCTCCACAGCATGGACATGATCCACGTCATTTCCAAACTCTGAAGGCAAGAATCTCTGAGAAGAAAATTAATTGAATTAGAACAAACATTTTTATTAGAAAGCAACAAAAAAAACTAGGGCATGTTCCCCTTATCGAACAAGCTTACATGAGTTCTGGCAAATAAAGAAAACACGAGACTGAATTTCGCGTTTTAATATTTTACTATAACAGAGTAAAAAAATTATTACAAGTGAATCAATACAAGCAATGAAGCAAGTTCGATCCCAAGAGCTATTAGAAAATAGAAGAAAAGAAAACTGAAGATTTAATTATTAAGGCATTTGCCAGATAACTCTGTCCAGTATTAAAAATGCAAACATGCTGCTTTCTTGGACACTTTCACAAGTAATAAAAAAATCAGGTAAGTCCTCTGGCTTTTGTGAGCATGCTCAGCTCCACTCATTATGGACCGTCAACCCCCAAAGCAACAACTACTAAACTATCCACTAACTGGGTATTGGTTTTGGAAAGATGTGGATATGAACATTGGATTGAGGACTTATGTCAATGAAGTTGGGTATTATGAAATAGTTTTGAGGCCTATTAGCACTGCTTTCTGTCTGATTTAACTCTGGTGTATCAGGCAATCTGGCAATTTTTATGTCGCATACTTGGGTAGATAATTAGATGCGTGACCTCAAAATTAGAGATAGGAGTTGTGTCTAATGGAGATTATTTTAAAGTCCAATACCGAAGTCATTTGCTTTAGGGGGCATTGCTGAATGGATAAACTATTTCCACCCAGAAATTGCTTATAAGATCTTTAGGATCAGTACCATACTTGCCGACAATGCCTTCTTCGTTCTTATGGTCTGTAACAAAGCAAATGGTGTGAAATGCAATTGCGTTTTTCAAAACTAAACGAGACCGTTGCGCGTGCATGCACAATGCATATGCACAATCCAATGTGGTTGATGTTTGAGCTCATATATACATGTCATTCCTCTGAATTGCATCACACGATTGCAGAAAATTACGCGACTGTGGAGGAACACCCATCATCGCGCCAAAAGAATACGTTTGCTCAAACAAGAGCATGGAGCTACACTGCATCTCTATCAAACCGCCGACAAAGCCATGCTGCGAGAGAGAGAAGCAAACGAATGGAGGCAGCAATTGGAACGGCACAGACTGTTGGTTAAATTTGGTAGTCACAATAAAAGTCAGAATAAGATATAATTTGTCATATCCTATGTTTGATCCCTACTCAAGACATGATAATGTCAGATATGAGATGGTTATAGCCTGGACAAAATATCTCATGGGAGAGATGGGAGGAGAGTAGACAAAAGTATTAGAGTTTGGCTAAAACTGCTTTGTTTCGTTATTATGCATACACGTAGATGTAATTGCAAAACTCTTACCAACAATATAAATTGCCAAATTTTAAATGTGACTCCTGAAGTTTTGGCCCAGTCCAAATCGACCCCCTGCTGTTACTTTTCTGTGAATCAACTCTAGAAATCTGTCGCAATTGAGTCCAAAGTGATCACTATTCCAGCAGGGAGATCAGATCGAATTGAGGTCAGGATCTCCTTACTTCCATATGAATTGTGAAGTTATTTTTTTTTTTTGGTCGGTCATATGAATTGTGAAGTTAAATGGCAAGGATAAAACCATTTTAAAATTGTTAACAACTTGCTTAGAATTTAAACACTTGAAAGGAATTATTAAAGTTTGAGACGAATAATCAACAATCAAATACTTATTACTGAACTTGTCCCATACCGTTATAACAACTCTCCTAACATATTGGCAAAAGTCTTTTGTCGGTCTCGACAGCAAAAAATCTTCCAATTTCAAGAAGCCCAATGAAAACTCCCGGTTGGAGTATATACTAAGATTTATTATTAGGATTCATTTTCTAAATTTAAATGAACCCAAATGATAGCAATTTAGCACGATCTTGACCCCGTTCACAACTTCTATTCGGTCGTAATTCTAGACACACACTATTATTGGCACTAGCAGACTATTTGATAAGATGGACAGCAGAAATTTCGTTTCATGAAGAAGGAGCGACATAGCATGACATGCCTCAGAAATGGAGAAACCCATGTCTTTCTTTTAGCTTGGCCCATAAAGCCATGTCAACTCCAAAACAGAATTAACTTCTCCAAGCACTGTGTAGATTCGCACATATTGATTGTTCATAGCATGTCCCTATAATTGGAGGTTGTACAAGCCATGAGATGATCAGCAGGAGCAACATTTCACACGAGGATCTTGAGAAGCAGCATCCTATATTATCTATGATTTGAGTTGATGTGAGAAACTTACCAAGCACAGTCGGTTTCAATAATTAGACAAACCGATCAAGGTACTAATCCACGGCCGTGTATTTGACACCAGGGTAGAGCTCTGAAGCTCCACTCTGAACGATGGTTCAATTTCGAAGTTGGTTTGGTCTCCTTTCATGTAGATAGAATGGAATATGGCCAACCAGGCATTGAGTGGAACTGCCGCCTCTGCAATATGACCGGAAAAGTAGACCAATCGAAGCTTGAGAATATAGATAATTTCACATGCTTAAATCTAATGGAAAAGCATCCCTAACCTTGAATGTTCTTCGGAACATGCTCCTCTGGAACATACACTCTCTCCAGGTCCTTGCCAATCTTTCTCTCCCACAAAAGACACGAAATCATTAAACGAGTAGGTGTTGGCAGGAGGTCTCATGTACAGAATTTTGTCCAGGGTCTTTGGATCATCTACAGCTTTGATGGTATAGATGATGTCATCCTCCTTGTTAAACACGGCTGTCTATTAAAGAGCAGAGTTTTAGAATTTGGCTAACAAATAATTCACAGAGCCATTGATCGTCCTAGAGTTACTTTTGAGTTGTATTTAATAAAGAATTCTCTCGGTAAATATATTCAGCAGACCCCTGGCGTCCATATGTTCTTCTTTGGACCAAATATCATCAAGATAACCTTCTGTATATGCTGAATAGGCGGTACTGTGCCAAGACAACCCACATGCAGATAACCCACATGACATTCGTATCATCTATTAGTCCCTAAACTTGAAGACTAAGGTATGCAAAAGGCCCAATATCTCCAGACAAGGAAACTGCCTGGAATTCTCAAGCTTCAAGAACTACCCATTACTCTGATCACTACCGTAATTAAATGGATGTACAGAAAAATCTCAGTGGCCTAAAATGAGCATTTCAATGAATTGCTTCTTACCTTTTGCATTTCCATCCCGATAGATGACAACTTCATCTCTAGGGGGAGCTGTAGCCCCAGGTAGTGACTATGTTGGAAGGAAGTAACCCGCAAAGCAGTCACAACATACATAGGTATAAAGGATTCCCTCGTACTAAACAAGACGGCGGATCTTACCCTTAGCTGCGAGTATAGCTTTCACTGGCTCCACGGCATGGACACAATCCACATCATTTCCAATGTCTGAACGCAAGAACTCTGAAAAGAAACATAATCAAATCAGAAGAAACATCTTTATTAGAAAGCAACAACAACTTAGAGCATCTCCTTAACGAACAAACTTATATCTCTGGCCAAAAAAAAAAAAAAAGAAAAACTATATAGAACTTAATTTTGTGTTGTTTACATATGTTACTATTACAAAGTAAAAAGTGATTATCAGTGAATCAATAAATTCAGCAATTAAGCAAAAATAGAAAAATAGAGGAAAGGGCAGCAGCCAGATAACTATCTCAAGTATAAAATAGGCAAACATGCTCCTTGCTTGGACACTTCTACAAGAAATAAGATTTCGGGTAAGTCCATTGCCTTTTGTGAGCATGATGAGTTCCACTTATTATTGACCATCGACCACCCAAAGCAATGAGAACTACTAAGTACTATCCCAGCAAGTGGGATTAACATATTTGCAACAATGATAATACTACTTAAAAGACCATATTGAGTGCTCGAAACTTTTACATTTTTGGTTGACCTAGAGGAAACCTGACATCACGCAGTTTCAGGATAGATAAAGCCTCCTGGAGTATGTGGGCAGCCGAATATCCATACAAATATCGAGACAGAGGAGGGCGCGAGTTTGAGGTCAAAGAGCCTTTGTGTGCGTGAAGATATAAATCTCTGAGTAAATTACACATACATATTAATGAGTTCGTGTAGATGGTACATTTTGCATCCATGATGACAGAATTCCCTACCCAACTAAATTCGTCAAAAAGAAATTGCGTGGATTCAGAGCAGCCCACTTAGAAGACCAAACTGTCCTATACTTGGGTTTGAAATAGCTATCCTCGAATTTCACCAATCACTTCTGCACAAAGACATGACCATTTAAGAAAAAAGAAGTTGAAGTCCGCAGATAAATAAGTCAATCCACCTCATTTCATCGAAGCGGAGCCCACAAGAGAAAGTAGTGCACTTACATCATCAGTCAAATGGTGAACGAACAATGGCAACAGCAATGAGATTATTAGAAACAGCACCATCAACAGTCCTGGCTGCTTTAGTGGCAGCAACGATCTTGTCTTGGTCCTCTAGTTGTTCGTTCCCAACAACAGAGATTACCACATCAACCTGATTAATCACGTTCAGTAGAATCTCCTGATCGTATATGTCTCCCTGAGAATCAAATAACCAAGAGCATAGACAAACGATCAATGAATGAAGTCAGCAATCATCCGCAAGATTCGTCTGCACAGCAAAGTGCAGCTACGTAGCTACAGCTGTCTCATAAACCGGTAAAGCACACGGAAGTTTCCACAAAATTTGTTCGAAAATGTGCACGGTCGTATCATCATGCAACGCCGAGATTTCGTCAGGCATTCGAAAAACGAGAGCCACGTGATTTCTGATTTCAAACATATACAAAGACAAAACATCAGAGAATAGAACTTTACCAAAAAAAAAAAAAAATCAGAGAATAGAAAGAGCAACACCAACTCCATTAACTCCATCAACTGAAATATTTAGATAGAAAGCAGCTCCGATTCTACTGCTAAAAGCATTTCTCAGAAAGGCGAACGAGATTATCAGCACGCGACGCTTCGATTCCTCAAAGCAGCACTGAATGCAGAAAATGAACACAATCGCACGGGAATAGCTATTCACGTGAACTAAATTGACGCCTAAGCTTTTGAAACCTTCGACGATTTCGGCCTTGGTGGGATTGGAAAGCGCGAACTCCCTCCCAAGAGTGAAGGTAGGGTGACCGGACTCGGCACTCGCTTCCACGATGAACTTTCCGATGTATCCAATGCCTCCGATCACCAGGCCTTTGCTCTTCTCCGGCATCATAGAGGGTTTTCTCACGGCGGAGGCATGGCCTTTCCGGCAAGCGTGATCCGTCTCGTGCTGCAACTGTTGGTGCGCGTCGGGATGAGTTGTCGTTTTGTTTTGACTCCAAAAGGGCAGTTTTGGTGAATTGAATTTTGTTAGCATAATAGTTTTTTACATACAATCTATTGTGAATCATAAATTATTGAAAAAGTGTATCTCATAATAAATTATAATTATTTACAATTTAGTTTTTTATGATTCAGAATAGATAATTATTTTCATAATATATTAAAAATTGTCACGCAATCATTTTTTAATTTAATTTTTAATTAGATACGAATTACTTACCTATCGATTTTGACTACGATAATGTGATTTTTTTTTTTAAATAGGAATAAGTTAACTTACTGAAAATAAGAAATTATGAATTTAAGTTTTTTGGAGATATAAAAAAGAAGAGGAAATCAATGGGCCTAATTTATGGTGGTCTATAATCACGGAATTCAAAAATGAAACTTTCGACTTTTATGCCTGGAAATCAATGGGCCTAATTTATGGTGTTGACATTTATGCCTCGTTCGTGTACTTTCGACTTTTATAAAAGGGTGTGAGACTGAGTGTTGAAGGAAGCCATAGAAATAGCATTCTCAATAAGAAAGTTCTCCAATTTTTGGTGCTCTTATTCCAAATTTCTAAAGTTCATAATATTACTATTCTTTTGAATCCAACATTTGGTATAATGTTATCCATCAAATTCATCCAATTACAACTTTCTAAGTTAAACAAAATGAATTTCAATAATTAGCCTGGCTAGATGAAAGTTCTTTTTAAATCGCAAAATTTGCGAAATCTAGTTGACAATCACTACACCAAAGTGGCCGATGCTGAGTAGTATATGCGATCTTTCAAGCAGGGGATGAAAGGATATTTGAAAAAATATCAAGCACAAACACTACAAAAGCAGCACGTGATATTTTGCGCAAAGGCTATTATTGTGTAAGACAAATGCGACTTCAAACATTTCGAGGTAATGAGTCTCTACGCATGAATATCTAAATCAATCTCAACATATTTTGATTTTGATATGGGCAAGTCTTTTAGTCCTTCGAGACACAGGCTTGGATTGATTCCGTGCCATATACTAAATCAATTTTTCTGTCAATTCTGTACCATGTGCCCGTGATTGAAACCTTGAGATTTTTATAACAACCGAGAGTCGTCAATGAGTCGAAGATGCCCAAATGTGGATTGAAAATTATCAACCACAGGTCAAATGCGATAAAATTCCTAAAAGCTACCCGGTAGGTTAGGTCACGCTAAAATCGCGTCCGATTGAAATTAACCACGAAATTGAACCCCGGTTTCGGGAATCGAAAGTTTCAGTGTATCACGATTTATTTTTGGGACATCAACTCATCATTTGAAGAATTTAGGGTGAGCCCGGGATTTTTACGGAAAATCAATTTCGGACAATTCGGAAAAGAAAAGAAATTCGGATGGGAGAGGAAATCTGCTATTTTGCTGTCCAAAATTAGTTATTTGTGGGAAATTATAAGCAAGAAAGTATTAGGGGACCAAGAGGATGGGCTTGGAGACTTTTAGGACCAAGACATGATAAATTGAGATATTTGTGATTGACTTTCTTCCCCCTCTCCAGCTTCTCACGCACGCCAGGCCAACTCGATCCCCCTTATTCGCTACTTTTGCTTTCTTTTCATTTCCCTCCTACACGATCGTCCCCCCCCCCCGGGACCGAACCTGCTTCTGCATTCTCTTTCATTTTCCCTCGAAGCTCAATTCCTCCACTCTGATTCTGCTGCTCCTCCATCGTCTGTCCATCTCCACTGATTCTCCTCTCACACTGCCGTTCGCCAGCTCACCCCCTCCTTTGTTCGTTTTCCCTCACGACTAGTGTCCCTCTCCACGTCTGCGACACAAACACCAACGGCCTCAGCTCCATTGTTCCTCCACCGAAGCCAGCTAGCTTCGTTTGCCCAAACAAGCTGCCTCATGCAGCCCAACTCGTTCCCCCATTGTCCCAGCCACCTACAAGCCGCGCCGCAGCCAGCCCATCCAGCCCATTCCAAGACCGAAACTAACAATTGGACCATGAGCCTAGCAAGGTTTTTCAACCTCAGTTTGGCCTCCTTTGGCGTCATCGTAGACCTGAGTTGTGGTCGCCGTCGCGCCGCCGCTGTCATGAACTGATTTATTCACTAATATGGTGAGTTTACCTCCTAAACTCTATTTAGGAGGTTAATTACTCTTAGAGGTGGATTAGATTAGGCTAAGTGAGATTAGTGTAATTAGTTAGCTCATTTAGTCAATTAGATTAACTAGTCAGGCCATTTAGGTGGTTAGTTAATGTAATTAGTTAGTTTAGTAGGTTATTATGTAGCTAGATTGGTTAGAGTAATTCAATTAGTTCAATTAGGTGGTTAGATTAGCTTAGGTAGATTAAGTAGTGATTTAATTTAATTATTTTGTAATTTATTTAATTATTTATTAATTAACGAAAATTATACCGAGATAGCCGTTCGCGCTGATCGTCGTGGTGTAGTTGGTTTGTGCAATTGAGTGCTAATTTATGCAATTGGATGCTGAGTGTTGATTTTTGAATTATTATTTCAAAAATATGGAATTTTGGTATTTAATTAGAAAAATACCAGGTGTCGATTTTTGACACCGAAAATTTTTTTAGTATTATATAAAATCGTTGAATTTTAAAATGAAAGGATCTCACGCTTTATGGTTCGAATTGATCGTGTGTCTACGCACAATTATTTTATTGGGTGTTTTTAATATGAAGAAAATTGGCCAAGTACATTATTTGAAATTGAGGCATTTGAGTGAAAAGCACAATGTCCTTGGCCAAGTTTGGATGTGCGTGTGATCATTAAGTACCCCAATGCGTTTACGCGGGGTAGTGAACTGGATGCGTTTACGCGGGACGATACTTGATTAAGTTCAGATGCTCCACATCAACGAATGTCGGATCGTAGTAGAGGCCAAACCGATGCTCCTTAGGGAATGCCGTCCTGATGTGTTTACGCGGGATGTTGCTGTACTCGATGGGGCGAGACGATGCCTGATTACACCGAATGACTACCAACTATGGGGTTGGTAGTAGGCCTTCAATAACTGGGACACGTGTGCGTGTTTGAGATGGTTGTGCCTGATTATGGGATGAAATTATGTGACACGGAATGAGATGTGTCATGACGATTTGGTCTTATAATCGGGACCTTATTGATTGTTTGAGAATCGAATTGAGGTGTTCCAGTTTTTGATTGCATTTACTGTATACATATCTTATATGAGCTATGCTGACATGTAGGGAGGTGCTAAAGTGAGATAAGTCTTATGTGTTGCATGTTTAAGCTGCCTCTAGGTGAATTTCCTCCTAATTGGGGTTTAGGGTGTAGACTCGCTGAGACATTGTCTCACCACGTCGTGATTTAAAATTTTCTAGGTCCTTAGATGGAGGTGCACCCCATTTGTTTTGGGTGGCCATGAGAGGCCGAGACCAAGCGTACCGTCTTCCCCGTCCCCAAGGCCATTTGGACCCGTGAACTCGTCGTTACTACCAATTGGTTCAATGAGGGTCTACCTCAATTGGTGCCTCATCGATTCAAAGCGTGGTTCTGTTACGGGCCTAACGGGGTTCGAGAGGGTCCCATGGATGGTTTCAACGGACCTACCATCGATGGCGAGGGTGAGGTGGTACTTGAACTCGTGCATGACACCGATATTATGCTGATATTGAGGCGAACCAATTGCCTGAGGGTGAAGAGCCTGTAGTAAAGGCAGCTGATCCTCTAGATATCAACATCCTTGACGATGTCGTGTTAGACCCGGATCCCAAGTAGGTAGGGTTCGGGGTAGGGTTAGCCTGTTAGCTCTTTTTGGTTTAGACTAGTTATGTATATAAACCTAGGTTGTTTATAAAATAAGTTTTGTGAAACTTGGTTGTCCTGTTTTCCTATCCCATGTTTGTTTGTTGTCTGGAGATTGTTTTATTAGCTTCCGCATGTGCATAAATCGATTGGGTCGGCAGTGCGTCCTGGGAACATCGCAATTTGATCAACCACCGAGGGATGTGCACGCGCTCAAGGTTCGGGGCGTGACAGAGAGAGAGTACGTGGACAATAGTGAAGAAATTGAAAAAGTAAGGCATTAACGGTTCCACTGTCCCCAAACCTTTTCCAAAAGTTGTATGAAAAGAGCTAGAGGTATTAAACTAAGGATGTATTGCTTCGGATTCTTCTCCCATGAGTGATAAGAGGTTTTCCAGCTCAAGAGTTGGAATTTACTTTTCCGAATCCTATATACAAACTGCTCTAAGTTAAAACCACTTACATAAGCAAAATGCCCAAACTTAATAAGTTCATGACGCTTGCAAGTTATTTCATGAACCTCCGAATAACTGGGTCTATACATCTGCATTCCCTAAATTTTAATAGAAAAATGATCGATCACAACTTTAAAATCATCTACCACAAAATAATAAAATAAATTACCAACGCATCCCAAACAATTAAATCACTTATTAAAATCACCAAGCATGAATTAAAAATCTTCAATAACGAATGATTTCATGCTAATAATCGAAGTAAAACGTAAACCTTACGGTTCTTCCTATTGCTTAGCTCTTCCCTCTCCATGATGACTCAGAGTCAAATCTGACGTTGATCTTACCCAATCTTTTTCCCAGATATATCCACAAAAATTTCGAAACGGCGCAACTTTAATATATTTCTCAATTAATCCATCATCTTCGAAACGTAGGGCCCGTTTGGTTCGGCTTTTGAGGAATGCATTTGCAGAAATGCAAATACCTTTGGGTGAAGGGGGTTTTCGAAATGCAAATGTCGTTTGGTAAAATTTACATTGAGAAACAACTTTGGCCAAAATACCGTTTGATAAAATTTGCATTTGTAATTAACTTTTATTAAATTAAAAAAGCAAAAATATGTTTTTTTTTTTTTTTTAAGTCCGGCCACCGGACCGCCGAATCCGGTAATTTGAACCGCCTAAATAAAAAATATGTTTATATTTTTATATAAACATATTTTTATATTTTTATATAAAAATATAAACATAAAATATATTTATTAAACATAAAATATATATAAAAAAATAGATATGTTTATATTTTTATATAAAAAAATAAACATATATTTTATGTTTATATTTTTATATTTTTTATATTTTTATATAAATATATATTATATATATTTTTATAAATATATATTTATTAAACATATTTATTTTTATATTTATTTTTATTTAGGCGGCCGATTGGCTCCTCCACCAGAGAGATGAACAATCTTTGGAAGTTGCATGCCAAAGATGCAACTTTCCAAAGGACCTCAAGAGCTGCGTTGGGCTAAAGCGCCCTAAGGCTTGGATATGCGGCACCGCATCTCGCCAAAGTCGCGCAAAAAACGAACCAAATACCTTTGCATTTGGCCAATGGACTTTAGAGCCCAAATGAGCATTCCAAATGCTGAACCAAATAGGGCATACTACTCAACATTTCGCAAAAGTTCCCAGGAAAACAGATTATTACGGGACTCCAACATCACTATCACAATACTATTCTTTTTTTACGAAAGACCCAAGCGCTGATCAAAAGGTCTTTCAGCAAAAGACCAATTATTTGAGAAGGTTTCCAAGGCAAAAACACCAATTCGTGACCATATGTCTTCTAATCAAACCTCTTGGTTGCAAGTTACGGCGTGTCGATAAAGTTGTGATTTCTTTTCGCCTTGTTCCGCTTGTCTTTTATGATATGCAAATATTCATTTGAGCAAGTCTCGGACAAAACCATAATTCTGAATTCTTTCATTACCATGAACAGAAAATAACTTCACTTTGATTTACGTGACAGCATGATCCAATTAATATCCTTAAAGTCTACAAGATGGGGGCATTCTCGTACCATCTCGTGTTAATAATGAGCACAAGGTAGCACCTTATTATAGAAATTCGCCAACGATTTGGTAACTTTTTAACGAGTGCAAATAAAAAAAAAGTCTCAAATCTATTATATTTATGTCAATTCAATTACAAACCTTTCAATTTTGTCAATTCACTCGTAAACCTTTTTCACATTTTTCTAATTAAATTTAACCAGTCAATTTTAGCTGGAAATCAATGACATAAATGCCGGTTGTCCAATGTGACATAGCTAGCACTAATGCGGACATTTTAAAATTTTTAAATTTTTTTTTTAGTTTTATATTTTATTATTTTATTTTCCTTACTTTTTTTTTTTTTACTAAGGGCCAGCAAGGGTAACCGGCTAACCCTCATATGCTTATAGTACCGCAATTCAAAAATTATCCCTCAACATGTCCTTCAAATACTTGAATCTTCTTGGTCTTCAAGTTTAGTCCCCCAAATGCCACCTCCATTTCACTACATACTAGAATTTCAGTAACTTTCTTGTTTCGTGGACATTTGCAATGTAGTACACATTTATAGAGCTCAAGAATTGGTCGGAACTCTCTGATTAGTGATCAGTCTCCAAAAAAGATACTCCAACAGCAGCCTTCTCATCATTTTTCCGACGTGCTTGTTTTACTAAATAAAAGATGGAATATCTGTTAAAAATCATGGAGGTCAACATTCATTGTTCCAAAACTGTCCAACTGCAACTGTGTGCCCACCCGTGTCGTTAACCAAGTGCTTCTTCTTCCATTGTTACCCCTGATTCTTTCAAAATACTGAATTCTAATGATGTTTTGCAGTTGTCGGAAATCGATTAGATCAAATTGGCTAGTCCCATATAGAAGAAGTTGCGCTCAAGCTCTTCAATCAATATGAGACTAGCGTTCTCTTTTAGCATGATCCCATTAGTGGTTTTTGGATGGAGATGCAGAAGGAGCTTTGTACCCCAAGTTTGTCATCGACCGATATCACACACTTTTTTGCAAATAAAATGGAACTTCTTTTCTTATCGGTCATCCAGTTCTTTTGTCACAATAGTACTAAATTGGGTACCTATACTCTGTTATATTTCCCTTGGAGATATGTGCGTTGTAAGGTCGACTTTTGAGTTAGATACAAAATGTGCTACGGCGGAACTTTGTGAAGTCGGGCTTTGATATCAGGTGGCAGCGAAATCATCCAGGTTGGTTTGTCTTGAATGCTTATTACTTTCGGTGTTCAAGAGACTGCATTGAATCCTCCAACTGTGTTCCCCATCGCCATATGTATACTTGTTTATGGAATTGTTCTTTCATGGGGAGAAGTTTGTGAATGCAAAGAAAGAATGTCTTAGATTGTATGGTCATTATCGTTTCCAGCAAACTGGCAAGGTTGCCTAGTACACACATTAGTTTTTGTTAGCTTGTGCTCTTGTAAGAGTTGAGGGACAGAATCATTCACAGAATCATTGGTCAACTCAAAACATTTCAACAAGAATTCACAAATCGATTAAACTGCCAACTATTACAAAATAGGACTAGACTAAATCAAATATGGATCCAACCATGAAATGGTGTATCATAGCCATTTTATTATGGTCGATTTGCAAATGTTTGTTGAATCTTTTAGGTTAAAGACTCTTCTCGCCATGAAAAACGCAAGTGCTAGAGAAACTCTATGCTTAGAGGTTTAGTGACGGATTCTCTTATGATCTTGGGGACTCGACATAATATGAAGAGAGAGAGAGAGAGAGAGAGAGAGAGAAAGAGACGAGGTCTTAAGAGGCTAGGCTTGAGTCTGGCATTGAATTAGGCGTGTGTTGGCGTTTTGGATCGAATCCTAAGAAGATGAATCAAGTCTTGGGGGCAAGTTCTTGGAAATTTAATGTGGCAGAAGGACAGATGTGGGAAGGAGTGGATAGGGATAATTATTATAATATCTTGATCGGGGGAATTTGGGAATTTCGACCCCGATTGTGTAATTATAAGTTGGGAAAAAATTGGAAAATCTTTTTGAGACTTGAATAATTCCAACCGTTATCTATATTTTTTTGCAAAAAGTGTATTATACAAAAAAGAACGGTTATTTTTAATATAATTAATTTCAGAAACGGCTGATTATATATTCGATTAGCAAATTTAATGTTTTAGAAATTTAGTTTTTCATTTGGTTTCTTCGTAGTGGTATCTTAAATATTCGCTAATAAATTTATGTAATGAAACCTTTAGAAGTGGATGTATAATTATAATAAAGTTAATGTGGTGGAATGACAGATGTGGGAAGGAGTGGATAGGGATAATTATTATAATATCTTGATCGGGGGAATTTGGGAATTTCAACCCGATTGTGTAATTATAAGTTGGGAAAAAATCAAAAAATCCTTTTTAGACTTGAATAATTCCAGCTGTTATCTATATTTTTGCAAAAAGTGTATTATACAAAAAGAACAGTTATTTTTAATATAATTAATTTCAGAAATGGCTTATTATATATTCGATTAGCAAATTTAATGTTTTGGAAATTTAGTTTTTCATTTGGTTTCTTCGTAGTGGTATCTTAAATATTCACTAATAAATTTCTATAATGAAACCTTTAGAAGAGGATGTATTATTATAATAAAGTTAATGTGGTGGAAGGACAGATGTGGGAAGGAGTGGATAGGATAATTATTATAATATCTTGATCGGGAATTTGGGAGTTTCGACCTCGATTGTGTAATTATAAGTTGGGAAAAAAATCGGAAAATCTTTTTGAGACTTGAATAATTCCAGCCGTTATCTATATTTTTTTTTTTTGCAAAAAGTGTATTATAAAAAAAGAACGGTTATTTTTAATATAATTAACTTCAAAAACGGCTTATTATATATTCGATTAGCAAATTTAATGTTTTGGAAATTTAGTTTTTCATTTGGTTTCTTCGTAGTGGTATCTTAAATATTCGCTATAAATTTCTGTAATGAAACCTTTAGAAGAGAATGTATAATTATAATAAAGTTAATATGGTGGAAGGACAGATGTGGGAAGGAGTGGATAGGGATAATTATTATAATATATTGATTGGGAGAATTTGAGAATTTCGACCCGATTGTGTAATTATAAGTTGGGAAAAAATAAGAAAATCTTTTTGAGACTTGAATAATTCCAGCCGTTATCTATATGTTTTTGCAAAAAGTGTATTATAAAAAAAAAAAAGAACGGTTATTTTTAATATAATTAATTTCAGAAACAGACTTATTATATATTCGATTAGCAAATTTAATGTTTTGGAAATTTAGTTTTTCATTTGGTTTCTTCGTAGTGGTATCTTAAATATTCGCTAATAAATTTCTGTAATGAAACCTTTAGAAGAGGATGTATAATTATAATAAAGTTAAAAATTGAAAAAAGTCAATCTATTGGTGAAAGGGTATTGCCTTTTGGCACGATTGTGATTTGGGGGAAGGAAAGTATGTTGCCTTTTGCCAAGTCATGAATCACGAGTGCGCCTTGACAGATGAAAGGGAAAAATGGCAACGATCTTGTACCGTCCCCACAAATCTGGGCCCTTCGATTGGGATGACAAGGATCTCAGCCATTGAAATAGAACAGCTTCCATCCAATTATCCACTTTGATAGGATCATGATATAAATATGCTAGAGGCCAAAAGAGGTTATCGGCGCATTAACTACATACTAGGATTTGTTTGAATTTGGATTTCAAGACAATGCACTTGCCACATCTCAAATATACAAGTATGGGATTCCATTTCCACGCCCTGCAAAGGTAGGGTAAAAGTCTGAAATTGAGTTAAAAATGAGAACAAAATAGACCAAGAAAAAAAAAGAAGTAAACCATGAATCCGGTAATTTCCCTCGGCAATATCGCCATGACTATGCTTAGGTTCACTAGTGCTAGAGAGCAAGCAGATTATCATGAATGTCATGGATCACAAAGCCGTGCAAAAACTCTAGCAAAAAAAATAATGATCGAATTGGAAGCAATCTGCCAACTAAAACATCCTAGTCCTAGAGTTTAAGATTCTAGCAACTGCACCATAATTTTCTTTCTCTGGCTTTTGATTGGATAATATTAGAGTGAAAGTATCGACCACCATCATATTCTATGTGCAATCTCTTGATTTGGATTTAGGTTCAACCTAAGTAAGGAATGCTCGAATATAAGATTAAAGATCCACGAAATATGGGAAGACTTTTGGATAGGCAAAAGACATTGGGATAATAGGACTTTGTGTTATATATTTGCATATTAACTCAAGATTATCATTCCAATTCTTGTAATATTTAAACATCTCTTTCCATAGGTCAATTGCTATATGTGTTATGTCACGTATAACTCTTTTAATAGTTAAAATTCTTTAATTTGTTAATTTATAAGTCGTCTCTCATGTGAAAATGTGAAATTAATATATATTATTGGAGAGCTTAAGCTCATGATAGGCTTGAGTGATCCAAGCATATTCGTGACTTCATCAAAAGTAAAGTTCGAACTGTCGTGCCTATGACAAAACAATTCATCAATACAACCAAAAATAATTAAAGAGTTCTCTGGCCACGTAATATCAAGAGACACAATTTTTTAAGTTTATATAATCTCCTATTAGCCTTAGGAAAACAGTGCTAAGATATCTAGCGAATGCTCTCATTGTCTAGACCAGGTAGACATCAATATATTTGTATACATACTGACTCAACAAC
Organism: Eucalyptus cloeziana; assembly: GCA_014182715.1. NCBI lineage: Eukaryota > Viridiplantae > Streptophyta > Magnoliopsida > Myrtales > Myrtaceae > Eucalyptus > Eucalyptus cloeziana. The sequence continues at coordinate 27,999,477 of CM024635.1, read as the reverse complement.
TTTGCCAATTTCCACCTTTGTTACTACTAGCTATGCGGTTATAAATCTGTACAAAACCGACATTTGAGAGACCATCATTAATCTTTCATGGTCTAATGCTCCCAATAAAAGATAAGCTTAATTGCACGTGTTGGACGGGAGAACGAACCGAGGGACAAAAAATACAAATGTAATCCTTGAATTATTGATAAATATTTACTGTAATTCCTAAATGATATGAAAATATATTAAAATTCAGATAAAATTTAAGATCGTATTGAATAAATTAAAATGCTATTTTTTCATTAGATTAAAATTCATGGATTATATTAAATAAATTAAAAAATCAATGATATTATACGTTAGACCACGATTGCGAAGCCATTCGTGTCTATTTTTACTTTTGCTAACCCTTGCTCCTGCGCAGCGATGGAGAGTCAAATCTAAACATTGACCTTATCCGTCAAATTATTCAAAGGCCCCATCCATGGTCAAGTGTCAGAGGTCATCCAAGCTTTTTCCCAGAGATTTCCACAAAGACTTCAAACCCAGCACGACTTCAACAATTTTCTGGGTCAATCCATCATTTTCTCTCTCATTCCCTCGTTTATCTTTTCTTCTCCTCTCTCTCCCCAAACTTCCCCAACGAAGGGGATACCAGCAGCCTGGTTCTGGCCATCGTAAAACGGATAAACAAAAACATGGGAAACGTCAAACGTGCAAATCAAGCACCTAATCCCCCGTCGGCCTGCACTCGTATTACTATATATGGCAACAAACTCCACCAAGAATCCCAGGACACGCGCAAAGCTTCGGTCTTGATTCAGTTCTGAAACGGTTCTTGGCCTTCGAAAAGGAAACGCTTTTACGTCTCTTCGCTGTGAGCACGATGGTTCCGACGGGGGTTTGTTTCGCTGGTTCGGATAAGGATTCGCAACCGACCCCACGCTTTGTCGTTTCTGTCAACTAAAACAAAGGGATAGAGAGAGTGGGTGGGTGCCACAATTTTCACCAGAAGCAATAATTGTGAAAAACAGGGGTTTTCAGAGAGATGGGAAGAGAGGAATTGTGGGTGTGAATCGAATCTACGAAGGAGGTGAAATCGGACTTGTTTCGAGAGGGAGAGAGGGAGAGAGCATGGGGAGTTGCTTTTCGGATGTGAAAGGAGGTCAACAAGCGGTGGGGGACCCGACAGGGGCCCACAGTAGGCGTAGGAGTCAGCGGAGGAGGAGGCAACAACGGTGGACACAACGACGCAGTTCCGAGCTCGCGATCAACCCGCTTTCTTCTCTCGAATTGAGGTTTGTGCCTGTCACCTGCCCATGTGATCATGCGCGCTTTTTTCGCTGTAAAATCATCTTTTTAGCGTGGTGATGCGCTTCGTTTTCTTCAGGCCTGAGTCAATGTTGTCTCTTGTCGGTATTTTAGCCTTGTCGTTTCTCGAATCGATGATGTGGCCAGGAAAAACCTGTCTTTCGGAGGATGGTTCACACAAAAACTGAGAAGCATTGTTAGATTCTGCTCAAACCTCGAAATTTGAACGACATGATGTTAAATTTTGAGCGTAATCTAAAGAAAACAGGTCGTCTAATTGGAGTTTTCTTCTTGTATTCCTCATTAGACTCGACTTCAGTTTAATTTGGTTTCTTTTCTTCGAACCCAAATTTTAGTCTGCCTCTTGAGTTGTGGCCTTTCGGAACTCTTGCAAATGACGAGAATTACATGCCTCAACAAGTTTAGTCGGAATTTTTTTGTCAGTTTATTCGGAAAGGGCTGCTAAATTAAGACAAAAGTCTAACTAAGCCTTGGACTCATACGCAATTACATTGTTCATTCCGCAGAAACAGTCTTTAACTATTTGAATTGGCCTTATTTAAATTTGGTGTTGCTGATTAAGCGTACCAGGGAGGGAGCTAGTACAAATTAAGCATATGAACTTTCCAGCAACAAAACTTCTTGCATTGCATATGGTCTTCTAGATGAGTATCAATCTTGAAATATAGTGCCCACAGTTCGTGTGACATGTTGCTTTGTCTTTGCTGCAGTTATTCTTACTTACTTCAAAATTACGTGATCTAGACATCATGTCAAAGGGGAGAAACTTCATTAGCATTTTCAGCAGACTTGGGTATATACTGGAGATGAACCACATACTTATAATCACTGAAGAACCATGAAACCAATCAACAAATGGCAACGAAAGCATTCGAATTCATCCCTAAGAGAATTCACTGCAGCGTCTAGCTCATTAAGCTCGCAATATTTACAAATTACCCACTCCAATAATATCCAGACATGTCCCAACAACCAGCAAATCAAATATACATTGTCCCCTTATCATGGGTAATCAAAACCCCACTGAGTCTTAAACTAGCACACCTTGCGATTAACACAGCGAAGTCAGCAAAAGCCAGAACAAAATCAGAACATTAAAGGCCGAAATTCATGATTATTTAGTAAGTAGTGGACTTGAAACAATCTTCCTGCAAGTGAACATGCGCTCACGTGAGCAATATGAGAACTAATTGAAGTCAAGTGAAGATCATCAATGCTTGTACAACGGGCACATGTTCAATTTCAGCAAATTAAAGCATGACAGCATGATTATCTCCCTCAAAAATTAACATGAATTCCTCACCTCAACTAATATGACTAAGATAACACATAGACAAGTCTTGGCCATTGTTGTTTGAACAACAAATGAATATGGACAGCAGGCATGACCATGAATCCAGCAAATTTAAGTCACTGACAGCATTTATAACCATGACTATAGCATGTTATGAACATACACAGCATTCATAGCCAAGAAATCTAACATATTTTTCATACAACACTCATAGCCAAGAAATCAACATATATTTTGAATATGTACAGCAAGAACAACAATGAATCCAGTAAATTTGAGCCATATACAATACGTAGAATCCTTGACCAATGTATATTTTCACCAAAAAAAAAAGAAAAAGAATAGACAGATTTAGCTAGCCTACAATGTGGCAGGTGTACAAATTCAAAAAATAGCACATCTTGAAATAAATATTGTGCAAGTTAATGGTGACAACTGAAATAAAGCACCACGTACTTGCGCGTGCATCACAAGCATGACACAAACGATACTCGATTTGCGAGGCAAAACAAAGCAATAGTTAGCATGCGAAAGAAAAACCACAACTCCAACATATGAACAACTTGTGGTTATAGATTATTTCTCTACACCACCACCTAGACGATTATGATACATGCACTTGGAACACCTCAAGCTCAAAAATAAATCCAGAGGCTCTCAGTTTAGAGGACAATTCAGCCACGCTCCCAAAGCAGTATTTAATTCACCGAGAACAAAGTAAACGAAAGCACCAAGGGAAGGAGAACTCTAGGCCATCAAAGGATGAAGCATCAATTCGCAATATATGATCAGTACACTGAACAATAACACAAATCACTCCCATGCAATCTCAAATCGACCAATTAATTCATTGTTGACATCTGGGAGGCAAAACGTCGAATAGGTGGTGAGCTTGAAGGGGCGAGGTGTTACACAAATAGGAATTCCTATCAATTGGCGAGGAATTAACATGAGAAACCTAGCTAAAAATTGCTAGAGAGGAATCGATGAATCTGAGACCAAACAATAGACAACAATTGAGATAGCAATTAAACCTTTCGACAAAGGGCAATACAGAACAATCGTATGCTTTTCTCGGTCCGTGCATTGTGTTCTTGCTTCGCTCGGTTCCTCGGCCCTCACGCGCACACCATGTTTTAGAGTGTATTGTGGTTGTTGGTGTTGTTGTCGTCATTGTTGTTGTTGCGAATTCTCCTGCAGAGCATGATATCATCAGCTTAAAAGGAATCTCCAACGCATTGGACGAGAGAGAGAGAGACAGAGCATGGGAGAGAAGTTCGATTGACGGTGGTGATGGGCGTCGATGCTCTGCTCCGTTACGTCGAAGGCTGCGGTGGCCAGCGAGAGAGACGTGATGGCGGCTGTTACCGATTGGGGATGGAAGACGATTATCACCACCACCAAGCTTTCTCTGGCAGCCATGTCAAAACGCACTCGGCGACCAAGGAAAATTTCTACAAAAGAGAGATTCTACCTGAGACTACCCGCACGCTATGTGGGCGACGTCCAAGAAACCACTGGACATCTCTTCCTCCCTTGTCCCTGGACGAAACAAAATTTGGGAAAACCCATCAATCAATATCAGAATCAACATTCACGGACCGACCGACCAGGTTCGAGGCATGGCTAGCGAATTTCAAACACGCATCGGTCTCGTTTGAACTCCTCTCGTCGTTGCTCTGGCAGATCTGGAAAGCCCGCAACGATTTTGTGCTCAGAGCTCAAAATCCGAACACCCTATTCATCATTGCCCCTGGCGATGAATCGAAATATTTGCCAGGTGGGTGGCGGTAACTTCGTCGAGGACTCAAAAGAAGAAGCGATTTTACCCCTGGTTTGGAGTCTTGGACAGCGTCAGCTCCCGACGTGCTCAAAAATCAGCGTCGATGGGTCGTTCGTCCCAGATACAGGGGAAGGCGCCATAGCTTTTGTGTGCCGCGACTGCCATGGGACACTGATCCGACGATCGCGCCCGCTCCGCGACCGTCTCCTTGGCGAGTCAAAGCTGAAGCAACGGGGATTCCAGAAGCCACGAAATACTTTGTGAGCCCTGGCGAAGTGAAGCTGCTTCGTGAACTAAAGTGGGAACTCGAGACTGATCAATCTGATCTGGAAGCTGCAAATTTTTCTTACGTCTGCCAACATTCCCAGATGATCTATCCAACCAAGGGATCGACTTCTTTGGGGATCTTGAGGCGGCGATTCTGAAAACCTACGTCACCTACAAGCTGCATCGGGTTCATCCCAGTCCAATATATACTCTCAACGCGGCAAGCTCTCAGAGAATGACTCCAAAACTAAAAATGTCACGTCTGCACATCCCCCAAACATCGAATAAAGTTTTGTCGCTCCTACCGCTTAAGCTTATGAAAAGGAAGTGCTGTGGTTAACTATATCATCTTAAGCAGAACAAATGATATCAGTACTTATATAGCTCGAATAAAACTGTTTTTCCCTGACAGTCACATCCAAGCAGAATCTCTGATCAAATAAAGTTCCGTCTTCTCAATTTCACAAATTGAGAAACATCGAGAATGGTTTCTTTCAAATCCAAGTATAAAATAAATCTGGAAAACAAGACTTTCAGACTCTTAGGGTATTGTTTAGTAATGCTATGGGAAACTGTTTTCTAATTTCACAAATTGAAATTCTATGAACTTGCTTGTCCGACTGTTTAAGATTGCATTAGAGAAGAAGTTTACTTCCGAAATGACCAAAAATGATGCTTCCAAGTTGTTTTCTCTTTGTTTCCTCTTTTGTTGCTAATTGTCCATTTAACTTCACTGAAAGGTATCAGTAGAATCCACCCAAATGTCTTCCTATTTCAATATAGCTGGATATCTTTCCCTCTCCATCCTTGAAAACTCTTCAAGAATGATTATCAAGAAAGTTTCCAAATTTACGTTCCAACAGTTGACTTGGATGAAAAGGAAGTATTATGCTTCAAGCGTGACAATCCAAAATCACAAATTTGCACAACTATAAATTTTAGTGAGGATGCAAATGACATTTTACTGCAAACTTTGATCTTTATTCACATCGAAATCACATAACACATTTCTGAAATTGCATTGCATAAGCAAGTTTGGTAAATCAAGAATCATCCACATTAGGGTTCTATACAAATATAAGTTCATGTATGGCGGTGAAAAGAAAGAATGAGAAGTCAAAGCCTACAAGAAATAAAGTTCACATGTTATCCCAAAATAAGCTAATACTAGTCTGAGCATTAATAACAAGGTATCATAAAATTTTACCCGTACAGCTTGGGTTCTTTATTTTTCGCGCAGTTTTATTTATTATTATGGTTAGTATTTATTATTGATTGCTTGTTTATTTTTTATTGCTCGAGCACTATGCATTATCATCTTCCCATATTAGAGGATTTAGGAAAACAAAAATTGAAAATACTACTTGCAAATTTTTTTATGAAAGGTATCAAAAGGGTATTCAATTAATGTAGCGTACTCAAGTTCCAAGGCACGTGAATCTTTGGTTCCTACGCTTTCGCATCTTTCCCAACTTTCTAACTAGCTTCTAATAGGTTAGTAATGATTCTTTAGCGTGATCTTGAATAAATGATTAATTAGAAAAATTAAGTTACGATTAGTATGACGTGTAAGGGTAAGTGCTAGGCATAGGCCCCATCTACCGAGAGAAATCATTCTTCGTTTAGCAATCCAACAAATTTCCTCAGACGTATTTAATATCACCCTCGGGAAGGTCGCGACAATTTTATACTTAAAGTACAACTTAATTCTGTAATAGCAAATGTTCGCGTGTTACATGAGAAAGAACTTCAAAATTCAATACAATCAATGTAAAGCGAGATTTGCAGTATAGTGTTGTTAATACAAATTTCATTAAAAAAAAAAAAAGTTAGAAGCAAATGAACAGAAATGATGAGATTATAAATATCACGTGAGAACACCGAGGATTGCTACCACATATTGCCATTAAATAGCGCCTAATGGTCCTCTCTTGTTGCTACGACCGTGCATTGGCTACAACACCAAAATTTATAGATGAGGTATATTTTGGCACGAAAAGCTTCTGTCAACACTTCTTTAAAAGTACGATCAAATTATAATACAAGAACCTTAAGTCCATTCCGCAAAATGAAGATAATTACCTGACCCGTATGCCCTCGCGTCTCTGAAAAAACAATTTAAGCAAATTTTTAAAGTCGACAATACTTACGTCATCATTATTATTTAGGACAGTCCCAATGTTGTAGTAGAAATACAATTCAAATGAAGATGCGACAGGAAACAAACCTCAAAAGGAGATGAGAGGAAGTGAGCATGATGTCTATCAAACCGGTGCACTCTTCTTCCACCTCTTGAGGAATTGTATAACCAAATTTCCAAACACATGATGAAATTTCAAGAGGAGATTCGCTAATAGGCTCATATATATAACGAAAAGATTTTGTAGGTTTTCGTTGTGATTTTCTTGTGCCTTTTTTTACGAGTACAGTCCATTAAAAAAGTTATCTAGTACACACTACCGATGTTTCAACTCTATTTTAATCCATGCTTTTTTCCCTTCTTGATTTACATCTTGCCAAAAATTTAATGTCATTCCAATAAAGTTCTGGACTATTCTAAATATGGACTAACCAAATATCCACGCCTTTTGCTCATGCATGAGTGGCCATGGATGCAAAACTATTTACACGTTTTTTGTTGTATTTGAATAGGTGACCTTTAATTTCTGATTTAGAAATCCCCTAATGTCCTGACCAACTGCGTCAACTTTAACAGTTATATTAAAAATAAAAGATGTGGATAAGAGAGAAAAGGTTAATGAATTGAGCATTAACATTTTTTTTTTTTTTTTTTCATTTTCAAGGATCTATTTCACAATTAAAACTAGATTGAAAATTGTTGATAAATTGACTGAATAGAAGTGACAACCGCATGTAATCCTCCTTTGTCTCTCATCAAATACGAAGTTTAAAATTTACAAGTCGTGATTATGGGGCTCGGCACCAAAGCTAATAGGCCCACGAGTTATGTTTCATTCTGAGCCCAAATTAAGATTTTAGTGCGAATAACTCATGGAATCATAGAGGCCCAAAACAGAATTGGATGTACAGTAGTTCCATCTCTTGCTATGTTTGAGATGGGAGAGGAAAATTATGGGAGAAAATTTCAAAATTTCATGCGTATTATTTTTCTCAAAAAATTTTAAAGTTTTCTAACATTTTCCACCCAAACTTTCTTTTTCTCCATTTCCTTCTTTTCCCAAACATTGAAGGAGTAACAATACCATCCCAAATAAACTGAGGCCAATCTTTGCCAATTAAAACATGACCTCCTCTTTTAAGAATCATTGATTATTCTATTTATCATAAATGTCAAAATGGCACCTTTTCACTTAATATATGCACTCAATAAAGAAATAGGGAGAAAGAAATAATATATCGCAATTGTACGAAGAAGAAGACATATAATGTCATTCAAATATCAAACATTAAGATCATGAACTAACACTCTATTAATATATACGTCATCTCTCTTGTTAATATCCTCAAGATTGTCTTGAGGATTATCTGAGACAATATCATCCAGGGCCCTTGAATGATAATCAGAGTCCCATCCCCATATAACACTTGATAGCATTCGGATGAATCTCCTCAATTTTTAGAAAATAGAAACTCAATCCACTGCAACCGTTTGAAACATCGTAGAACTTTAAGTCTTGTCTTTTGGCCTTTTAACACGCTTCCAGTATCAAATTGTTGATATCTATTGAAAGAGGCTCAGCTCGCGAAGTGCTGTTCATCAAACCCAACTCGTGGAGGACTGACTCAACCTCTTCTTTTCTTTGTGTCATTGATCCCGATTTGATGGATTCCCCCCTTCCTAGCTCTGTATTCGATCGGAATACTCGGAGGAAAGACATGATTCAAGTGATAAAAGGGTTAGGTTTTGAGTGTTTAGGATGGAACATGATGAATTTAGGAGAAAGTTTGGATATTGAGGAAGATCGAAGTGAAAGGGAAGTGAATTTTGCCTTTGATTTGAAGAAATTTGAAGTAAAATGGAGTGGATGATGAACATTTGAGTGAATGAAGTTTCGACGTGAGAGACAAATCGTGGTTTTACAAATAATTATTAAAGAATATGCAGCAAATAAAAGTTAACCTGAAATCATTCAAATCATCATATTTAATTTACCCAACGGCTTAATAAAACAACCCGCTATTTAATTACTGGTGTCTGCAAACTTAACCACGAGATATCGTTATGCTTAGCGCGAGATTGTTGAATTGGATTTTAAGACAAGCTAGTAGCAATGTGTTGTCAAACCTACTGGGAACATTTATTTTGTTGAACAGTTATTCCATAATCATACAGTTGATGTTTTATCCATGAAACTTGAGCACAATAACTACTCGTAGTAATAAATTTGGCTTCTGTAGTCAATATAATAATTGAAATTCGTTGAGATTTATGCACTAAAAATCATAAAATTTTTAAGTATAATTGAATCCTGAAATTCTTAAAAAAAAAAAAAAACATAATTAACTCATAGAATTTGTTAAATTGATGTGGAGACTTGATTTTTGCTGGCAAATTACTTTTTTTGTGAAAAAAAAAGAAGAAGGGATATAAAAATGAAATGAACAAAATAACAAATAAAAAATAAAAAGAAAAGGTGCTCAAATTGCTGTTATCCACCATCATACCTCAAGTTCCACCAGACCATGATCATTCAAGTTCGAATTCCAATTCAATTTCACGAGGAATTCGTCCGGCGAGCTTCTGAAAAAATCTGCTGCGGTTCAGATCATCTTTCTTGGCTCTACCATTCCAGCGACCGATCGCTCCCGAAATCCTGTCGAAGCTACACCCCCCGCGCTCCAGGTGTATCACCATCACTACCAGTCTACCAGTCGTTTTCGCCGGAGAGGAAGTCGAGCGAAAAAGAGATTTCTGCTCCCTCTCGGACCTTTCTTCACTGAAGCATCGAGACTCCAAGAACGAGCTCTTCTTGATACTCTCGATTGAACCTACGACGTCGACTCCAGTCCAATCTTCGGCCGCTGCAAACATTCGAATCTCCGTCGACCGAGGCGCCTCCACCTCTGGTCGCTTTGAGCTCAGCCAGCTCGGAGAGATGAAACGGAGTATTGACAGAAAGATGCCGAAGTCGCGGCCGATCGAAGCGGCTCCCGAGCTTCACTGATCGCATCTCCCTGTTCTGCTCTGTTTTTTGTTCGGAGATCTCGAAGTGCTTTGTACTCGTTTAATCCTCCTTTGTCAGGTCCGATCATCATCGGCGACGCGCCCAGGACTCCATCTTGTAAGTTCAACAGCTGATCGCGACTGCAATCGCACATCATCAATATAAAATTGTTACTGTTTGTGTGAAAATCTGCCACGATTTAGGTTCTATTAACGATTTAAGCTTGCTCCGATGTTGTTATGATGATCTAAAAGTGAATCCTCGATTCATATTCGCGTACAAACTCCTTGATCGAAATGCGTATCGCATGTTTGATGAAATGTTCGAACCAGATCCGGATGTGTTTCTATTAAATCATTGAGCCAAAAGTCGTAATGTATCAACTCAACTCATTCTTGAGTTATGAAATCTCACTGTGGCCGATTAAGTTGGAATACGATGCTCATTTGTTACTGAATTGGCGTTATGATTCTCATGTTGGAAATTGCATCTTGATTTCTCTGGTTTGAGTTGCGTCTTCCATACGAATGGAGTTCAGTGCTAGAATCGTTGCTTATATGATCAGATTTTTTTATTATATCTCATTTTGTATAATCCATTTTCGGAATTACTCTGAGGTGTCATTGCTGTGTATGTGGTGTGGCCGGCATACGATGGCGACCTCAATCTTTGCACTGGTGATCGAGCGAGAGCTTGTCTCTCGGAATAGAAGCTTGGCTAAGGCCACAATCATAACTATGGACTCTCTATCCTTCTCTCTGCATTTCGTTGTCTACATTGCATGTGCTTCTTCTTTGCTGTCCCTCATTCACATCTCAGGTTATTGCTCTGTTTTGGGGCCCTGCGAGCACGAGGTCAAGGGTGTACGGCAGCGAGTGGTGAAACTCCTGCTCTTTCCGCATCCGCATTGCTCTCAGCTTGAAAGGTTCAGTATGGGTGCATTCATGTAAATTTGGTATGGAAAGATCAATTCAGTACAAGTGAATCCTCCCTTGCCTATAATCTCTGTTTTTGGTTTTTCCTTGCTATCCTGATTATGGTGCGATTGTATTTGGAGAGCTTGAGGCCTTGAATATTTTAATTCCACCCAAAAAGAAAAAAAAAAAAAAATCGTAGTAGCTGGAGTTCTTTGGGGAATTATTCATTGCTTTAGGGGAATTGGGCAAGCAAAATTAAAATTTGTATTGCAAAGCTGGGTATTAAGCCAATCTCAACCTATTATCTTGCAATTACTTGCCCAAGGTTTCAAATAGGATCCGGTTTTTTATAATCCTTTCTAACCTACACAAAATTACACATCCAAATAATTTGTGGCGATTACAAATATACAAAAGTGAGTTTTAGAATCAGGGTGCCAACAATCTCCCTTTTTTATGATAAGAAAATCACTTTTAAAGCCTCAAGTTAAACTACTACCCTCAACATACTACGGGAAAAATAAATCAAATGAATAAATCGCATATAATATGAAGATTATACCATTCTCCCCTTTTGTCATAACATCAAAAAGGGCTTGATGTGGAATGTATCATCAAATACATAGTAACCATTTGTATATCAAAGACATTCATAAAACGTCAATTCAACACAAGGTCTACAACCATTAAGTGCAACATAAACATAGAGCAAGTTCAACATAAACTTAAAGCATGTTCAACATAAATTACAAATCAATCTAAATACAAGTTTAAAACAGAGGAGGAAATAGAGGATTTTGGGGAAATAGTGAGGATTCTGAAGAAAGTATTGGGCGAATTGAGGGATTGATGCCCTGTCAAAGTTGGTGAAAAACTTTTAGCATTTCATTTCTCACCATATGGATTTCTCCCCCAAAATGAACTTAGCTCAATTAGAAAGTGCCTCAACTGACGACTAATCCCGTGCTCATCCTCATCTTCGTCGACTTCAATGGCTTTTAGAACACGTCAATGGTGTCGGTACCCTTTGAATTAGGGTTGGCCATCCCATCTATTTTCTCTCGTCCGAACTTCTCATCACCTCCAGATATCTAGACTTTTCGGTGTGCACTCTCCAATGTATTGACCATTAGGTAAAGCCTTAAAGAGTTTTCCCATCGAGATCGCCATCAAAAGCCTTGAAGGTATGAGTAAGAGCCATCCCATCCAGTAAGTCCTTTCCTTTCGAAACAATGCATTTAACCATAGTATCAAGTATTAAGTCACTCAGAGATACCTCAAACCCATTCTTAATCTTGAAAATCAACATGAGTTGGTCCTCACATGTTAAATCAAAGAAATAGGGAGCAAGCTATATATCACATCATATGAAGATAAGATTAATGTAGCGTAACAAATTCTAGACTCGTGAATTTTTGGTTCATAGGCTCTCGCATCTTTCCCGGGTTTCTAACTAGCCCATAAAATGTTAGGGGCAACTCATTAGTCTAAGTTTAAATGAATAATTAATTGGAAAACTAAGTTGTAGTTGGTAAAACTTGGGAGGATCCATGTTAGCCATGGACCCACCTACTAAGAGGAACCGCCCTCGGAAAGGTTGCGATAGTTTGCACTTAAAATACTATACGTTTTCGTACTAGTTTAAATGTCTACGCATTATGGGAGAAAGAACTCCAAAATTTAACACAATCAATGTATGACAAGATTTGCAATAAGATGTTATTAATAAAGATTGCCAAAAAAAAAAAAAAAAAATTGGAGCAAATGAACCCAAAAGGATGAGATGATGTATCACCAGAGAATGCCGAGGATTGCTACCACATATTGCCATAATATAACTTCTAATGGTCCTTCTCTTGATGCTACGAGCCTACGACCGTGCATTGGCTATAACACTAAAATACATTGATGAAATTTATTCTGGCAATAAACATAGCTAATGAAGAGATAGTGATTGTGGAGCGTACATCATCTTCCTTGTTGGCTTAAAAATACGAGATCAAAATTCAACGCAAATATCTTAATCCATTCCGCAAAATGAAGATAAATCACCTGATCTGCATGTCCTCGCATCTCTAAAGCAACGATTTAAGCAATTTTTTTATTTTTAATCCACAATACTTATGTCATCATTATTCTTTAGGACGTCCAAATGGTGTAGTAGAAATACAATTCAAATGAAGGTGCGACTGAAACAAACCTCAAAAAGAAGATTAGAGGAAGCGAACCTACTGCCGATCAAACCGATGCAGTCTTCTTCGCCACCTCTTGAGGAATTGTATAATCAAATTTCTGAACTTTGCTAAAATTTCAAGGAGGAGATTTGCTAATAGGATTATATATATTTTGCAGGTCTTCGATTGTGATTTTCTTGTGCCTTACATTGATTTGTATAGCTGACTTTCAAATGTTTCTTCTTTTATTTTGGATTCAAGGGGAGGGATCTAACCACGCACCTAATGATTTAGTGAAATTCATTTGTCGTGGAACCAAAATAGCTAACAAACTTCACATGAGTCCATATGGTCAAGTAGTATAGGCATGCTACCGATTACAACAATTGTTGAAGTTCCTAGCCACGAACCATCCATTAACTATATATTTTTAAACATAGTGTAATTAATTAATAAACTTATTCTCTTGTGCAGGCTAGTGTGAGCAAATGTAAATGGTGATGAAGAAAATATTTCTTAGGCCCTTACAATTATGTTTTGTCTTGCACGAGTCGAAGCTGAAGAAAAGAAATATTAGGGTTCGTTCGTTTCGCGGAAAATATCACATTTTCGGAAAATATTTTCCGGAAGTCATTTTCAGGGAAAATGACTCTATTTTTAGGTGTTCGGCTAAAACCTAAAATTTGAGTGGAAAATATTTTCCACCGTTCGTTAGCTCATTTAATTGTTTGAGAAAAATTATCAAAATTTGAATTTTAATTGACCAAAAAAATATTTTTTTTTTATATTTTTTCAAAAAATGATTTTTTTAATTATTTATATTTTTATAAAATCGAAATTTTTATTTTTTTTTATTTTTCTTTCTTTTTCTTTTTCTTTTTTTTTTTTTAATTTTCTTTAATTTTCTTTTTCTTTTTCTTTTTTTCTTCTCCTTCCTCCTTCCTCCTCCTTCTCCTTCCTCCGCCGCCGCCTCCTTCCTCCTCCTTCCGCCGCCGCTCCCTCCTTCTGCGGACGATGGCACACTGGTGGCTAGATCGCGAGCTCGAGGCTCGGCCGATCTCGCTCGAGCTCGCCGCGAGCTCGCCGGATCTGGCGGCGGAGCTCGGGCTCGCCCGGATCGAGCTCGAGCTCCGCCGCCAAATCCGGCGAGCTCGCGGCTCGCCCGAGCCCGACGAAGCTCGCGGCGAGCTCGGGCGAGGCCCGAGCCCCACCCGGCTCGCCGGATCCGGCGAGCCGCGAGCTCCGCCCAGCTAGCGAGGCCCGATCTCGGCTTCGCCGGATCGGGCTAGGCGAGAGCCTCGCCGGCCTAGGGCGAGGCGGCGAGGTCGTCGGCCGCCGGCTTGCGGCCGGTCGCCGGACGCCGCCGTGGCGGTCGGCCGAAGAAGAAGATGAATAGGAAAGAAAAGAAAAATGAAAAGAAAAGAAATTAAAAATTTGATTTTAAAAAAAAAAAAAAAAAAGCATAAAAATAAAATGAAAATGTATTAATAAAAAGAAGTAAGAGGGAAGAAGTCATGGAAAACGTTTTCAGGTTTTCCACTTTTCAAAAAAAAACGTTTTCCTCACTTTAAGGTTGTTTTTCCGATGATGGAAAACATTTTCTCGACTAGTTCATTTTCCATGAAACGAACAGGAAAATCCGGAAAACAATTTCCGGAAGTCATTTTCCGCGAAACGAACGGCCTTAGTCTCTTTCCACGCATTCGTAAGCGAGGAGGGAAATATTATGCTGCGCTCACGTAAATGTTGCTCACTAATCAAAACCATTCCTCATTAGACGGGAAACGGAGATCGCGGCCACCCGGCTCACGCGAGCCCCGGCCACTGGCCGTCCCTCTTTACGCCATCATGTGTATTCTGGTTCGTCGACGAGAGCGCCGTCGCAGGTTCCGACCCCATTAGGGCCAGGGATCTCTCGCTTCGGTAGCGCACTTAAGCCGCTCGACAAAATGCCACAATGAGATCTGGGTTTTATTTTCCTGTTTTGGGCAGAGCTGAGTCGTCCATGCTTGTCATGCTCCCCGGTGGCCTTCCTGTGATGCCGGATTCCCTGAGTGTTGGCCGTTCATTTGTTCCGTTGCCTCCGTCGCTGTTATTGTGTGTACGGCCGAGGATACCGGCAGCGAGAGCGCCGGTTGAGGAGGGGCAACTCGGGCAAAGACCAAGCCCGCGGCTTGGGCCACCCAAGGCGACGACCGAGTGGGCGTGCAGCACGGCCAAGGCGAGCGGCGCCGCTGTCTCAGCCGGCCAAACCACGGAGAGCAGAGGGTGCCGCGAGGAGCGCGAAGAACGCCAGGCGGTGTCGGGTCGGATCCGGGTCATGAACAGGAACAGGATCCGATCGGATCTTTAGGGTTTGGTCTTTGGGCTGAGATGAATTACGGATGTTGGGCTTATTTTGTTTTCTTGGGCTAGATTTAGTTTATTTGCTTTTTAGGGGCTGGGGGGATCCATTTCTTTTCAGCTGGACTAGGCCCACAAATCAGGCCCAGTCTGGCTGGGGCTCTCGCTACCCAGGTCGCGGGCCCGGGCTGCCTTCGACCTCCCTTAATGTAATATTTTATTATCTATATATCAAAATATATTTTAAAAAATTTAAAAAAAAATTCAAAAGATCCTGAGGTGAGGAAAGGCATTAAAAATAACTGTTGAGTAATTTTCTCCAAAAAAATGTATGAAAAAAAATATATAATCTAAAGGTTTAAATAAAATTAGGTACCGAAAGGGCATTAATTAATTAATTGGTGTAATCAAGTCCTTATTCTTAATTTCTCTGGTTGTACATGAGTAAAATGTTTTTTTTTTCAATATTTTATTTAGATTTCTAATTGACTTATCATAAATTGATTAGCAGCGACTCATGAATGAAATGACTTGCAAGTTAAAAACTCGAACTATAAATCACAAATTAGCGAGCTTAGGAGAGTCTGGACTAAACTTGGACTTAGCCACCCATTAACCTCTGCACCCACAGGAGTGTTCGAAGAGGTCACAACATGTGCGTATCTCCCTTTATTTACCTCGTATATGCACTCAACAAAGGAACACTTCAATATGTATTTAGTAATGCCAAAAAAAGAGCAAAGTTTTCAATGGGCCAAAGATCAGTTTGTATTGTTGACTTTTGAGCACTTGTTAGGGAAGTGCTCACACGAAGCACTGCGATTTAAGGGCCAAATTAACTAATGAAAAATTCACATGAGTCCACATGATCAAATAAGATATGGTTGTTATCAATGACATTATGGAGGAAGTTCCTAAATAAGAGCAATCCATTAGTTAGATATTATGAAAAGATAGAGTAAATTCTATTGTGCATATAAGCATGAGTCTGCGTCTGATCCATAATGAAAGGAAAATAATGCAAATCACTGTGGCCGAAAGTAATGGCCGACAAAAATAAAAGCACCTTTGAACAACACTATCAAATTTTCTAGAATCGTTTTTGAGGGATCAGCATCACCAAGCTTAGCCAACCACAGAATTAGCTTTACAAAGAAAAGGTGGAGGGTATCGCAGACTTTTACATGCTTGATGATGCAATCACATTGGCATCTGCACAATGCTTTCACAGTAAATTGAAAGGAATAAAGGGGAGGAAAATGCGACAATTACTTTTGCTTCAAGATTCTGTTACTTTGTCTTTTTTTTCTTTTCTCTTTGATAAAAAGAACATTTTATTTTGCGTTTAAAGTCATTAAGTTTTTTTCTGTTTTACTTTTTCAATGATAAAACGAAGCCACATCAGCTTATCATATAAATGTTGTTTGCCGCGTAATCGATGAAGAGTTCATTTTATTGGTTAAAGTGAAATTATTTTTATTCCTTTCATATAAATACATGATTTTGTATTGATTTGGCCTAAACTTCAAATGATATCTATCTACACCTTATGTGCTATTGGCATTTGAATCACGTGCAGCCACCCTCTTTATTAAAATATATACATGAAAAAGAAAAATAGGAAGAATAAACAAAAAATGGTAAAATAATTGCAACATAAACTCATTTCAGTGGCACCAATATTGGTCTCTCAAAGCTTTTATATGTCTGTTAAATGGTAATTGTATGACATCATGTTTAACTATCTTCTTGTTGGTACCCTAATATGCGACTTACAAATATTTGGTAAACTTGGAAAATTGCGCACTTTTATTAAGACAATTCAGCCTATGACAATTGATAGGTAAAAAAAAAGATTTCTACTCATTGGAGAACATCTACATGTGAATTCACACATAAAATTTTCAAAATTATCATCACATAAAGTGCTTATTTTTCTTTCTTCATTCTTTATTCAAACAGTGATTTTCAATGGTTGGACCAGTTGAACTGGTGGAATTGTTTTCTGACCCTCGCTCCTATTGAACCTCTAATATCGTTTTCAAAGCATTACCTCTAAATGGTGGACTTAAAAATCATCAGTTTTTTTATTGAAAGATGGGCATGTGGAAATCTTTAATTAAGGACCGTCAACTTTGGTTTATACATCTATCTATAGAATTTCTTTAATGGACGACCTTATTCTTACTTTAATAAAATTCCATCTACTTTATTCGAAGGCAGTGCAAGTGAATATGGAGAATATATCTATGTGAAAATGGATAGGGTTGCTTTAAACCTGCTTCGTCCTTTTCCTAGAATTCCTTCTTCGTCCTTTTAAACATGGAGAGAGAGGGAGAGAGGGAGAGAGTCCCATGCCAACACATGCTCACCAAACTTCCTTGATTCGATAACATATTTTATCAAATAAAATTTATCATATTTTATGTAAAGGACTATATTTTTCTCCATCCTTAATTAAAAGCAACTTTCTCAAACCATAATTTTGGTTGGTGGATTACAAATTATAGACATTACCCACATACAAAGATAAGTGTGGATGATATACATGTTATCTAAAAATTCTCAGTGACCGTTACAAACTTGTTGAACTAAAAAAATTAAAATTAAAATGCATATCTTCTTATTGAACAAGAGATTTTAGTAAGCACCATTGAGCTCAAGGAAGTGTCATTTGGATCATAGCAAATAATCCATAGTATCAAGTTTTCTCGATAAGTAGCACCTGTACTACATTTATGGTGTCAATCACAAAACAAGGGATGCCCATGGTCGCAGATGCATCTCCTAACTTTTACTAAGAAATCAATTTCCTTATCACAAGCACAAAATCAGGGACCAAAAAAAATGATATTTATCCAAGTAGGATTTGTAAATTTATCTTCCAAAGTTGATGGACATTTGAGAGAAAATCAAAAGGGACAATCTATTTTGACAAAAGGCAGATAAAAATTTGATCAGAATCTATTAAATCCTTCAAACCCTATGTACCAAAAGCTCAAATTGCTACCAATCGCTCCAAGGTTCCATACCTCGCCTCACAAAGTGCACGAAGTGGAGGTTCAACAGAGTGCGAACTTATGCGAAGCTAACTGCGGAGAAAAATAAAAGACGAATGCTAGCAGGGGAAACTCCTCATGAGCTCCTCCTTCTAACTTCCCCAAACTTCCCTGCACATGTGCTTATCTGTTGTTTCCACTTTCTCGGCTTTTTCGTTCTCTTCTGATAAGTATGAGATTAGCAGCTGGCCACATTTTGTGATGAAAATCAAGCTTCTGAATGACTTTTTGATTGGGTTTTGGTGTTATATCTTAGAAATCCTTACAATAAATATTCGACAAGTAAGACTTTGCTAAGCGGGTCCAATTTCCCGTTTACCCACAATGGAGGAGGCCTCTCCAGCACCAATAAAGACACCAGAATAAGCGGGCAATCGCAACCTAGAATAAAATTGAATCCCGGCCACGAAGCAAGGTACGCTTTTAATTAGCACGTGTTTTACCAATTAATGAATACTAAAAGAATGATAACAATCAATAAAAAGTCAACAAAAAAGTTAGCCTGTGAATTTAAAAAGGCTGTAAAACAAAAATATGCGTCTTTAATTATTGCTTCACCCAGAAAAATGAGATGCCTACGTATTAGATTAGCATCTAATATACCTAGCCACATTTTAACGATGACGCAGCACCGATGCCAGCCGCAATTACATTTCTATTTGCAATTTTAACGGAAAAACTAATTTGAGTAAGAAAGCGTCTTAGGAAACACATTGGTAAAAAAGAAGCATATACACAATACTGATCACATCGAAAAAATACGTCACTAATGCTTTCGTTAGCTCTAATTTTTTGGCACAAATTTTACGAGGAGAGATTTTAAAGAAATTTTGTTTTGTCGCGGTGTTTCGTTTATCTTTGCCAGGTGGTCACTTGCAATCATGGATGTGCGCAAGTTGGACAAAACTAGAGTGATGAATTCTGTCCTCGTCATTTCCAGATGTCCTTGACTTTGATTTTGCGTGGCCTCGATTCAGAGGAAAGGATTGCTTTGCTGGTGTTGGAGGGTTTAAAGAAGCAAATTGACTCGTCAAAGAAACGCAATCCATCACAAGATCCGGTTTAAGTGCAGGAGGGCTTGGGCTTGATGAAGAGAAACGAGAAATAACGGAGAATTTTAGGTAGCGCATGACAAAATTTCTGAAACAAAAATTGATTTCTGGCCAGAAATCAATTTCTCAATTTCTATTCCCCAGCCAATTTCGAGGAAAAAAGTAAAAACCTGTTTGATAACGATTTAAAATTTCTATTTCGAAACAGAAATCAGTTTGATAACAGAAAAAAATTTCTATTTCTATGAATCATGTTGTCCCCATCCTTTTACTTCACTCTTCTTGGTGCTTGTGATGGTAATTTAATTTGATAAAAGTTGGTAAATCACTTTAATTTATATTGGTAATTCGATAGAGTAGTTGGGAACTTCAAAACATTAGCAATTTGTGTAAATAAAAGCTAGTGATTAGTATAAAAAATGCTAATATGCAAACTATAAAAGATTTGGTATTTTCAAATGCTAATATGCAAATAGTGAATGTATTTATTCTCCTCATTCAAGATTTGGGTTCAAGTCACTACACTTTTGCATTCTTTTGAGACCACTTCAGGAGGATAGACGTGTGATCTTCGGTTACTTTCCTATGTGTGAGTTACATCCTATGTGCATGAGGATTGTGTGTTCAAAAGGTCACGGATGACCCATTAATATACACAAAATCATAGAATGAAATCTTCAACCACAACATCAGGCCAATTGGCGAACGAAGTGATTTTATGGTAGATACTAGTTTATATGGAGGGAGGCGCAATTTGCGAGAGATTCGAAATTAATAAAATGGAAGTTGTGCTAGAAATAAAAATTGATTAAACAACAACATAGAAAATCCTCAAATACAAAATAATAGTCGAAATAATACTAATACATTACAAAAGCTGAAGATACAATTTCATAGAATTTCCGGCATATTATTATCCCTTGCCATTTTGTTGGCAATGGATTTCTTAAGCGTGTTCATTTGGTTTCCCTCCTCGGTCAATGTATCGTTTGCAAGCTCATCTTGCGTAGGTTCAGACAAGTATTGCGGATCTCCATATAGGGAAAAGTTCCTATCCATCTTGTCCTGATCACGAATGTAATTATGGATGGCACAACATGCAATTACAACATGTGCTTGCTTTCGAATTGCAAATGGGGGCATGTGCCTCAAAATGCAAAAGCGATTCTTCAATGCCCCAAATGATCTTTCGATGACATTCCTTAGAGAAAAATGCCTATAGTTGAACAATTCTCTTGCAGTTGTTGGTCGTCTCGTTGCACCCCTATAATCATTTAAATGATACCGTTCACCTTTAAAAGGAGTTAAAAATCCCAGAATTGCTGCATAACCAGAATCCACGACATAGTATTTGCCTACAACAATGTATTCATACATTGGTCATAATTTGTAATTATAAATATGATCGTAAAGAAAATTACTCCTTAAAGGACAAGCAAATACCTGGTGGCGGCAAAGGAATTTCCAAGCGAGGAGTCTCGAGTGCTGCTGCAAGCACTCGACAATCATTGCGAGCCTTCCCAACCAGCATATACAAAAGTAAATTTCATATCAAATGAACAAGCGCACAACACATTCTGAGTGGTGATGCCTTTCCTACCTCTAAATGGGATTTGCTTCGCCACAGTACGAAGCATGAATATGGGTGCCATCAATGGCGCCTATACAACCCCTGTCATTTTATCAAAAACTAATATTATACAAGATTATCAACAAAATAAAATTGATGGTGTAAAGGAATATTTGAGAATTACCTTGAAATAACGTTTGTGGTTAGGATTCATAAGAATCTCTTGTGGTACAACATCAAAGGATGGTGCTATGATAACCTCTTTTGCCAATTTGAGAACTGCTTGCAATACTTTAGTGAAGTATTTGCTTATAGTTTGTCCCGATCGTTGGAATCTCTCACATAGATCTCTATTTGAGTTATTGTGACAAATCATAGATAAGAAAATCCCGATTTGTTCATCTATCCCAATATATCGGCTATCTTTCAACCAACCTTTTTCCTTCATTAGATCACAAAGATTGAGAAATACATGTCTCTCCATTCTAAAAGCTTCATATATTCTATCGGAATGCCCATGAAGAACCTCCGTTATCCATTGCGGTCCTGATAATGAGCTGTCCCTAATAGGTTCTCTCGTGTGCATGGACATATCCACTGCAACAGTGGCTAACCATGCTATCAGTATATCAATATCATAATCATCAAGATCCTGTCCAATTGATTCAAGCGATGCTACTTGATCATTAGACACGCTACTTTCACCTTCATCCATATTACCTATATCATCACACAAAATAAGAATATAAACCCATTAGATAAGGACTCCAATAGTAATCCACAATAGCAATAATGTCATCATAATTGCAACGTAAAAACATAAACAAACAAAGTCTCAAATACATAAGTCATGAAGTGAAATTAAGCAAAATAGAAATCTATGGCATGTTTCTTAATAACTACTCAAAGAGACTCAATAAGTCCACGTCTCCTTTCAGGTAGAGCAATCATGAAAGCCTCTCTCCAATTGGCATTAAGGCATGCCACGGTTCACAGCCTTATTGTAAAGATCCTGCTCTAACTCGGGCATGCCATTTAGAACGGCGACCACAAGCTGCTGTGGAGTAGGGGTCTACGGGGAGGTGGGGCTACAGAAGATGGGGCCTCTGAGGTTATGGAGCCACTTGTTGATTGGGCGGTCCTTGATTTGATCATTTCTTGAATGGCTTTCATGGTGACACCAAGATCATGGCTGTTACTCTTTCTTCTCCTCTTGGAATTTGGAGTCCTATCCAACTTGTGTTTCTCACGAACTGGGGTGGGAGTCGCGTCAGATGGAAGGACTCCCGTATCAACATAGTTTTCATTAGATTCCTCCGCATCACCTATTATAGCACCACCACCATTGTCGCCACTAACAGCATTGTCTTCCTCATCCGACACCACATACTCTTCTGCATTTTCTTCTGCATTTCCTGCAGCATACTGCCCAGTAGCATATGTATCACCAAACACAATACATAGGTCTGGATACTGAGGAAACCCATCATTCTTGAATTTAGCCCATTCAACATTACCCTGCAAATTTCAAAGAAATGACATACATGAACAATATAATTGAAACTTACACCCACAACAAGAAAAAATGAATCAAGTAAAGTGATACCTGGATATGAGAATCCCATACACTTGCATCCTCCACAGTAACTGTTTTGTTGACATTATCCCATCCAAATCCAGATTGTGAAAGAAGCTTCTTAAAACTACTATATTGCTTCTTTAGTTTGTTCACCCTATTTTTCAATTGAATTACATTATAGTGGAGTTCTGTTTGTTTATTGAACTCGACATGTATGTTATTCCACCCTACTTTGTTGTAGGTACAGGTGGGGCGATTTCCCTTTTTCACCTCTTCCACCAACAGACTTATAAGCACATTGGTCAAAGGCTCAGTCCACTTTGCTATAAATGCTTCTTTGTGGGGTGCCATTTAACCTTAACTGAATCAGTATTCAATGAAATATATTAGATGATGCATCAATTCAAAAACAAAAGCTTGTGATTAACAAGCACATCATGAAGGATAAGCTGAAATTACAAGTTAAAGAATAACAAATAACAAGAAAACAGTTACATAAGATTATTAGAAGCTAAATGGTGAAATTTATGATGCAACGGTGAGAACCGACTAGGAGCCAGCAACATTTCAATGAGAAATCTCTCAATTCCTTCCAAAGCCCAAGCACAGTCAGCGAAGGAAACAAAAGGAAAGCGCATCTCTTAGAAATACACATTGAAACGATGATCTCAACTTTGTGGATTCTCATCGCTCGTTGTCACAAATGTAAAAGCATGCCCAACAAACTACCTCCCACATAAGTATATGCACAAGTAAAACCCAGATAAGTAATGTCCGCAAAACCAGCGGGAGAACTTATTCAGCAATTTATTTAGTGCAGTACATCAAACGCGCCTTCGTAGCATACCATAAATTGACCAAGAAATGAATGTTTTGTCACGGAGAAAATGCCATAACTCAACTATCTCAAGTCATATAGCAGTATGCTAGTACATTTTGTCCCGTTTACTCGAATCCAAGTCGTCTGCCCCCTATGGCTTAGATCCTCCTATACAAACATCGAGTCATCAAGCTACAATTCAGTTCAAGGAACCCGACATTGACGTATGCCGTCCATCGAAACACCTAGGACCAAACCAAGAATCTGGCCATATCGGCCACTGGATTGAACAAATCGCCAAGCTGGACTCAATACCGCGTCAAAACGACGACGAGTTTTGACGACAAACCATACTCGGTCCAACTAAACCCAGGACTCACTGAGAATAACATGCAACTGGGACGAGAAAACCACCGTCATCACCGCAGATAACAACACAATCGACCCAAAACAACCAAGAGAACTAAACATCAGAAATCAAGAAGCTGGAAGGCAGAAATCTTGAATACCCAAGAACCCGACTATGCAAACGAGAACCCCGATTCGGATCGGGGCAAGAAACCGGGAACCCGGAAAGGGGCAGACGCGGATTGACAAGCAAACCGCCAAAAGTATGGGGAAAACAGGCGAGATGCGCAGGGACCGCAACACGACGTCCCCATTTTCTCTCATTTGACTTGTCGGCACACGCACCGAGAGGAGGAAGCGTGGGCACGCAAGCACCGGATTAAATTAAACGGTGGCGAGGCAGATGAAGACTGGATGGGAGACCATCGCTACCCAGATAAAAAAAAAAAAGAGAGCAGATAACACTAGTCGCGACGATGGGCATTAATTAAAAGAAACGAAATTTACGCAGATGAACACGAATCGGGGGGCACGAGAAGTAGCGATTGAGGAGGAAACAGAAGGAACCAGCAAGAGGGTCAAAAAAGATACGATCCTTCCTGTGCTCAGGAGGAACAACTTTGACGACGATGATCAGCGAGAGAGAGAACTTGCAGAGCACAAGCACAGAACAAGCATAGAACAACCAAGAAAGAGGCGAAAAGGGAAGGATCAATCGAACCTCGGAATCGAGAGTGGGTCGCGGGTCGCTGGTCGATGGGCGGTTCGCGTCGAACTCCGGTGAGGGGATGAGCACTTGCGGAGGAGGCGGGCACCGGGTCTTCGTGGCCACAAAAAGGCGACTCAGATGTCGTAGGGCACAATGGGCTGCAGCAAAAGGGCAAATCGGCTCGGCGGCGCGGCTGATTTGGGGCTCCGATGGCGTCGTGAGCTCGGGGATGTCGGGACGGCGCGAGTTTCAAGCGTCGGCTGGAGAGGAGGTGGGCGACGGCGACGGCGACTGGAGAGGAGAGGCGGGGGCGACGGTGAGGGCGCGAGGGCGACCGGAGAGGAGAGCGGGCGGGCGACGGCGAGGGCGACCGGGAGAGGAGAGCCGGGCAACGGCGATGGCGACTGGAGAGGCGCTGGGCGACGGCGATGGCGACTGGGGACACGAACGAACGAGGAGGGTTCGACGGGATGACCGGAGCTGGCCGGTCGAGATGAGCGGCAACGGCGACGGCGATGGCGAGATGAGCGGCGACGGCGACGGCGATGGCGAGATGAGCGGATTCGGTTCGAGTCGCTAGGGTTTTATGTGTTGTGGTGAGGAGAAGGAATGGGGAAAGCACGATAAGGAGAGGAGAGGAGCTCGTATGTGCGGAAGGAGAGGTGGAGAAATTAATTTCTATTTCTACTTCAAGAAATAGAGAAGCTACAATTTCTAACTTCTCATTTCTCCTCCAAAACAATTGCTGAAACAGAAATCAGTTTCGAAATAGAGAAATCAGTTTGTGTTATCAAACGGGTTTCTCCAATTTCTGTTCCGGGAAGAGAAATTGAGAAACTGAGAAATAGAAATTTTACCATGCAGTACCTTAATATTTCTTCCCCAAGAAAGATGAAATTCATTAATATTGTATTACAATTTAATGTACCTTTGCTTCGTTTGGTGATGAAAACTAAGACTTCGATGTTGTTAAATTTTCATCGCCGGTGTAGCTTCAGCCATTCTTCTCTCTCATACACACTAAGTGCTTGTGATTTTTTTTTTCTTTCTAATAATTTTATCTCAATCAATAGAAAAATTTCCATCTTATCTTTATTTTATCCAATCAACACTGAGACGTCACTGAGAGCAAACATTTCAGCATCTCGATTTGCAATATACATAGGAACCACATTGAAAAATAAAAGTACATGGACGATATCAAACACATTAAAATGGTACAGATATTAGAGAGTTCATTTTCTCTAAACATTACGCATAAGCTTTATTAATAGATTTTTTTGGATGCTTTCCTCTCTAATCTTCTCCCACCGGGTCCGCGAGGGTAATAACATTTTTTAAGAAAGTGATCTACAAGTCTCAAAATCTATTCCCCTTTCCATTTATATAATCTTTTCTAACGTTACATAACTCTCAAAGAGCAGCAAGTCAAAAGTTGATTTCCACTATCAACACCTTGACACTAACGCAAGTATCGATTCTTTCTACTAATGGGGAGGGAAACTAACAGGTCGCCCATCTTCACTTTGATTTGCCTGACCACCCGATCCTATTCCAAAGACAACTACCAAAATATCTCTGGAATCTACCATAGGGGTGGTATTCTTGCCAATTTAGAGGAAAGGACTGTTTTGGTGGTTTTGGACAAAGTGGAGGGCTAAAGAAGTGAATTGCCTCTTTAAAGATTGCGTGGATTCCAAGCACACGTGGATCATCCTTTGAGGCAAGAGAAAAGGCAAAAACTTGTCGAAGAGCCAAGGACTTGTGGTTTAAGAGGAGAAACACATCGGTAAGAACACCATCGCCAATCACCAGAAATCACCGAGAGGCTCCTTTTATGTTATGTCAGATTTGCTTTGATAGCTCGAAGCAGAGGCGTGAAGATAATCCTCCATTTTGCACCACCTTTCGGGACTCGGGCACAAATTGATCTAATCCAAGGTAATTTATTCTCAAACACAAAACATTTGATTATCACCCGTTGCAAATCATCTAATATCTTTTAAAGCATACATATGTTAGGTGTGAAATTCGCATGTGACTTTTTCGCAATTTTCATTACATATATTACTTATTCTTCTTACCACATTCTTTTTATTCAAACCGGTTGGTATAAATTCTTGGATCGGATGAACCCAGTGGAATAGCATACTGGCCCTCACTCCACGGTTCTATTCCTCGCACATAGAGTGCACGAAGTGAGGATCCAACAAGGTCCAAATTTATGTGAAGCTGAATATTGAAGAAAATAAACAATTACAACAAAAATATAATTGTATGGAAAAAATATATTACGAGATAAGTAAATTGATGTAGTTAAGAATAGAGATAAACATAGATTATAGATTTGTTTAATTATCGAAAGAGAGAGCTCTACAATCCTAAAAAACTGGTATTTATAAACCTAATATTAGTAATAAGCGTTCCCTATTCGGACAACAATGGCCCACACAACTCCATTCTTCATTCCTCCTCTTTTGCAACTTCCAGCTTCAAAGGCGAATGCAACTCATCTTGGGCTCCTCTCAGTTACTTCTATTATCGTGGCCAAGTTCTCCGGACTTTTTGCAATTCGGCCTAGCTTAGTCGAATTGCATATTCAACTTAGCTAGAACGAACCACTGGGGTTTACCCGAGTGGCCACCCTTCCAACATAGAAGGAAGATGTGGAGGGTTTGAATCCCCACCTTCTTAGGATGGGTTGAGGTGGGGATAAATTAGTTTCAGGAGTGGGTTTCGACTCCCACGCTCTGCAAGGAGGCAGGACAAAAGTCTGAGAGTAAAAGTTAGAATAGGAATAGAGTAGGATCGACAAAAAAAAAAAAAAAACTCAGCTAGAACGAGGGAACACCATTTTTTTTTTAAATCTCTCTTTTTTTTTTTTTTTTTTTTCAATTGGCTGTAACTATTTGTGATTACCAATTTTTTTGGCCATTTTTCAACGACGAACCCAGTTGACAATGGTGTTTTTATCTTACTCAATCGAGGGATAGAGATGGCCACTATTATCTTTTTTATCCAAATGAACCGACGTGGCAACTAATGTGATAAACACCGCTTACATTTAAGTTTTTTATTCCTAAAAAGTGGAAAATAAAATAAAATTGTCTAAAAAGTTTTAAATTTATTGTATGTCGCTAAATTTGTTCTAAATTTTTTAATTTTTTTAGCTTATTGCTAATATTTTGACGATTTTCTAATGTAGTCTATCTAATCAATTTTTGCCGGAAATCACTAACGTGAATGATTTTTGTAATTTTCTCTTCTTCTTTTCTTTTCTTTTACTTTTTTTCCTTCATTGGATTTCCGGCCAATGACTAATGGAGAAAGAAGAAAAAAAAAAGAGAGAGAAGAAAACACAGAAAAAATCAAATAAAATTGTAAAAATCATCAAAGTTAGCAACAACTGTACCATATAAAACGGCCGATGCTAACTCTGTTGCATAATCATTTTCCTTTATAGCAAGACGTGTTTCGATAAGTCGTGATGTTGCTTTTGCCCTGCCTTCCTTGTAGGGCGTGAGAGTCGAAACCCACTCTTGAAACTAATGCGTCCCCACCCCAACCCTCCTGAGAAGATGGGAATTCGAACCTCCCACCTCCCCCTTCCCCCTTCCAAGTTGACAGGATAGACCAATGGTTGATGAGCACATTGACGAGCACGGAACAACATGGGTATCTGGGTTGCATATGAGAGAGAGAGAGAGAGAGAGAGAGAGAGAGAGAGAGAGAGAGAGAGAGAGAGAGAGAGAGTTTGAACATTGTAAAAATTACCTCGGGTTGTCCTATTACTTTTAAGATGGATAGAATAGCTACATTAAAAAAAAAAAAAAAAAATTAACAATCTTTGCAAATTCTTATTTATGGACCAAACTTACAAAATTAAAATTATTACATGATTTAATCCATCGTAGTTTAAAAAAGAAGATGGGAGAAGCGATGTGGATAGGGAGAAACAAAAAGTACGGCTCATTAACCATTAATTGATTTTCACTCATAGGAGAATATTTTAGTCAGTTAATAATAGACATGAAAGGTGAACAGAACGAGAGAGAAAAAAGCAGACGAATTGATGATTGACCTTGTTTTTTTTTTAATCATAAATTGATATTTTGGTCAATTGATAATAAAATTTGCATATCAAGTTAAAGAAGAGGTGGAAATAGCCCCACCTTTTATTTTTTTTGCTTTATATAAAGGAAAAACATCTAAACTTTTATTTGATGCAATGTTCTCGTTTAATTTAGAATTTTTCACATTAAAAGATAGCCAGCTCAAAAAGATTCTATTTCAATATATAGGGGACATGGCGTACGCCGGGTATTTAGATTTGATTATAATCCTTCACATAGAAAATATTAAGCGGTCCCGAACCTCCACGTCAGCCACTTTTTATCTCTCTCTGGTAAGTTTTCACCGACCAAAGCTCATTGTCTTCATCAACCAGTCAGCAAAATATTGGGTACCCTTGCTGCGCCCAGTCAGCGAAAAACGATTCCATTAGTCGATCGACAAGTGTCCAATGGAGCTCACATTTAAGATTTTTCAAAAATTCTTTTCTCAATCAGTTTCTTTCTTCCATAAGCGCCCTCCATCTCTCTCCTTCGTCCCTCTCTTCGTCTCTCTTCTTCAGAACCAGAGGTGGCCTCCATCGACCGGCCAGCGACGAGGTTGTTGAAGGAGGCCGAGGTCTTTGTGCGGGAGAGAAAGGTGGGGGCGTGGTGGAGGTCAGGCATCTCGCCGCGGACCTTGTCGGGCTTTGCGTCTATGAGGGCAATCTCGTCAGCGAGGTAGGTGAGGATGTTCTGGGCGATGGCCATGCCGACGTCGCCGACCCCAACGACGGTCATCTTGATGCGTCGCTTCTAGGGCGACGACTGCAGGGTGTTTTGGATCGGCTTGAAGAAGGCTTTGGGTCAGGTCCAAATCGCCGGGGCTGAGGTAGGAAGAAGAAAGAGGATCGCAGATGAGTGTTTAAATTTGAGGGTTGGACAGCGATCTTGGCGTGGCGCTTGGACGACGATCTTTGTGCATCTGCTGTTTTGAACTTGAGGGTTGAGAGAGAGGAGCGCGGATGAGTGAAGATGAAGGAGAAGAAATAGCGAGGGGTGCTTACGGAAGTTAAAAGATTAGTGAAACAGAGATTTTTGAAAAAACTGAAACGCGGTACCATCGCACACTTGTCGATCAACTAATGGACTCGCTTTTTATTGATTGGGCACGATATGGGGTACCCAATGTTTTCTCGGGGAAGAGAAGAGACAAAACCCTGCCGAATCACCCACTCCCACACCCTCCCTTTACGTCGCCTTCCCACTCCTTCTCGTCCTCCTCCTCCTCCGACTTCCAGTTCAACCCCACCACCCCCACCCCACCCGACCCCACCCCCCAGTCGTCCATCCCCTGCGTCGCCTATGAGCTCTTCTGCAAGGGCCACCTCCCCCCTCCAGCTCTCCCCCCGCCTCTCCATGGTCCATACCCTCCTCGCCTCCTCCTCCCCCTCCCACTCCGCCACCGCCTCCTCCCGCGACTCCTCCGGCGGCTCCACCAGCTCCTCCGACCAGATCCGGCCGAAGGACGCCGACGACGGCCATGGACGAGCGTCGGGGTCGCTCGTGAGCCGCTCGTCCAGATCTGGAGAGCAGCCCGTCGCCGGGTTCGGCTGCCGGTTGGTGGGGCCAGGACGGGTGGCGAAGGTCTCCGACTTCTTCATCTTCGGCGGCCCTCGAGACCGGCAACAACCTCCCAACCCTGTCAAAACATGAGAAAATCGTTCTTGGCCGTTAATGGAATTTCAGACACGCGGCGAGATCCAGGAGCTCCCGATATTTTCCATTCAAATCCAGATGGTGGATGGTACAAACATTTGCACCAGCTGTCAAATGTTATTTTGTTCACCATTTTTAAAAAAGTACCACTTGCTTTCCTGCAAAATCCTATAAATGAAAGAAATGTTTTGAGCTTTAAAATATTGAGAAAAGTTCTAAATAATTCAAACTGTCAATACTTTAAAAGAAATCGACACCTTGAGAGCGTGGGATTGTAATGGAAAACGCAAAATTTGCTGGAGCCCACGAAGAGTCATTCCCTTTTTCAAAATACAAAGAAAAGAAAAAAAAAATAATAAATAATAAATAATTCGAAAAATAAAATATTATTAAAAATTAACATGTTAGTGTTGTCCGAACGGGCAATGTTGGTGAACATCCACATCAACACTCGCTACCAAAATGGGTGGATGGATAGATTGAATTCGATAATTACAAAATGTTTAGGATTGAAAAGAAAAAAAAAATATAACTAAATTAGCATGATTATAATAGGTTTAGAACTTTTTTGTAACCCCCCATCACAATTAAGATCAACACAAAAAGCTACATTAAAAAATCAACAATCTAAGCAAAGAAGTATTTTATTGACCAAAATTACAAGCTTAACAATTTCACAAAATTTAATCCATCCCAAATTACAAAAGTATGTTTAATTAATGATTACTTGATTTTCAAACCTAGGAGGATGTTTTAGTCAATTAATAATAAACATAGAAGGTGAAGAGGAGATGAGAGGGATAAAAAGTAGGGTGAATTAGTGATTGACCTTGTTTCTGAACATAGAAAATCATTTTGGTCAATTGATAATAAAATATTTGTACCAAGCCAAAGAAAGGGTCAAAATAGCCCCACCCTATTTATTCTATTTAAAATAAAGCCATAGTATAAAAATTTTTACTTGGTGCAATATTGTCCTTTAATTTTAAAATTTCTCACATTTAGACGTAGCCATTTTAAAGAAATTTTCTTTTAATTTATAGGTGAGACGACATCTACTAAGCCCTGGGAAGCACAGTTATTAAAACAAGTGGTAGGTGGTACTAACCTCTTACTTATTGCTTTTGTAAAATCATAAAAATGAACAGAAATGTTTCAAGCTTTGAAATATTGAGAAAAAGTTGTGAATGATTTTGACTGTCAATTTTCAAAAGAATCGACAATTGTTGAACTAGTATGAACCAAAACGGAGACAACAGGGAAAAAAAATGAAAAAAAAATTAGCCTTTTACTGCACAGGGTAGACCAGTAATGCGTTGCTTGGGTGCACCAAGTGCAGTGAGCCACCATGGAGCAAGCAAGTTTTTTCCCGAGTAACTTTACGTTCTAAGTTGCTCTTGCTGATATTCCTCAGTCTCTGTTTATTTACATCGCTCTTGCTTCCGTACACTCAATCTCTCTCTGGTTTTGTTCACTGTTCTAACTTATTAGTTCTGTTCTCCTTTCGGTTTCCTCTGCGCTCATTTGTTTAAGTGAATGATAAAAGAAGGCAACGATAAGGAAAGAAAGAGAGGGGGCGGGGGCGGGGGCGGGGGGCGGGGAGGGAGCGCTGGGGAGGGGAATAAATTATGGAAGGTGAAGAGAAGAAGAAATGAGAGAAAAAGTTGGGTGAATTGGTGATTGACCTTGCTTTCACATATAGAATGTTATTTTGGTCAATCAATAATAAAAAGTGTGCCCCTAGTCAAAAGGTAGTGGAAATAGCCCCACCCTATTTCTTTGATTTACATGAAAGTGCTAGTATTTCAACTTTTACTTGGTACAATATTGTCTTATAATTTAGCATTTCTCACATCTAAATGTAGCCATTTTAAAGAAATTATCTTTTAATTTATGGGAAGATGGCATCTGCCGTCCTCTAAGAATTTTTTGTAACCTCTCACATATTCAAAATTAAGCACTTATTGGAATGAACATCAAAATAAGCCATCTATCAAATCTTGTTTGTTCACTATCTTTTTGAAAATTACTTATTGGTTTTTTTTGCAAAATCATGAAAATGAAATAAATGTTTTAAGCTTTGAAGTATTGGGAAATAGGTTCTATAAATAATTCTAACTGTCAACGTTCAAAATAATCGACAATTGTTGAACTATTATGTATGTAAATTTCTCTTCCCCATGCCTTGGATTTAAACTTGAACACACTTCGGACTTTCTCTGAAAACGAGTGTTCATAATTGAATCGGCTTCTAGCCCTTTATTGCTCGGGGTAGGCAATTAACGTGTTGCCTGTCCACGCACGATCATCTGCCAATTGTAACCACCTAGACCAGTAATATGTGACTTGGGTTCACCGAGTGCAGCGAGGCAAGGAGCGACCGATTTCTTTCTTTTTTTTTTTTTTTTTTGCCATTAACTGTTCGTTTTTTTGCATGCATTGTGCTGACGTCTTTTCTTTCTTTCATTGATTCTTTGTTTTCCGTCCCTCAATCTGATTATATCAGGGTTCTGGAAGGCCTTAAGAATATTTTTAATTGTTCTTGCTGATATTCCTCCTCCATCTTTCTGTTTATTTACATTGCTCTTGCTTCCGTACACTCAAGGCTCTCTCTCTGGTTTTGTTTCACCGTTCTCATCGTTCTATCACTTTGCTCTGCCTTTTCTTTTATACACCGAGTAATTAGTTCGGTTCTCTGTTCAGTTTCCTTCGCGTCCACTTGCTTAAGCAAACAACCAAAGGAGGCAACAGCAAGGGGAACGAAAAGAGGGGGAAAAAAGAAATTCTAGAAATTGAAGAAGAAATCATGGTTGAGGCATGTGCATCGGATCTTGTGTCGAAACTTGGTGAATACCTGATTCCTCCCATTGGACGTCAATTTGGGTACGTGCTGCGCTATAAGACCTACGTCGAAGGCCTCAAAACTGAAGTTCAGCTACTGGAGGCTGTAAGGGATAGGGTGCAAGGCTTCGTCGATGAAGCCAGGAATGACGGAAAACCTATATACCCTGATGTTGAGGCTTGGTTGGAGAGTGTGGCGAAGCTGGTTGAGGAAGCACAAGAACTGTTAGAACGTGGCAATAATGCAAAGAGCGCTTGCTTTTGTGAGTGGATTCCCAACCCCATAGTGCGTTATCCAATTGGCAGGAAGGTGAAGGAGATGACTAAAGTCATTCAGGGACTACAGAAGACAAACACATACAGCACCTTCCAGAAGGTATATCATGAGAACACTCCGATAGGAATTGTCACTGCTACCGCTTCCGCTGCTAAATCTGTCTACAATAATGAAAATGTCCTGGAGTCGAGGGCTTCATTTGCAGAGGATGTAATTAAGGCTATAGCTAATGACAAGATAAGTGTGGTTGGGGTGTATGGACCGGGTGGGGTTGGCAAGTCCAAGCTTTTGGAGAACATTGAAAGGCGAGTTAAAGAAGAAAAGCTGTTTGATGTGGTTGCCATGGCAAATGTATCGCGCAATCCCGATCTAAAAAGAATACAGGGAGAAATCGCTTATGCCCTAGGTCTGAAGCTAACGAATGATGAACCTGCTCGTGGAAGAGCAGACCGTTTGTGTAAGAGGTTAGAGAGTGATTCTAAGAAAAACATTCTCATAATTTTAGATAATCTATGGGAGAGGTTAGAGTTGAAGGAAGTCGGAATCCCTTGCAGAGAAGATAACCGAGTAAGAGGCTGCAAACTATTACTAACATCTAGATACCGGCAAGTTTTGCTCAATGACATGTGCTCTGACCAAATATTCCAACTCAAAGAGTTAGAGTATGGAGAAGCACGAAGACTTTTTGAAAGGATAGTGGGGCACAGAGTTAACGATCCCGAGATTAAACCCTTGGTAGATGGAGTGGTCAAGAATAGTGGAGGCTTGCCACTTTTGATTGTTCCTTTGGCAAAAAGGTTGAAGCATGGAGATTTGGCTGAATGGAGGAAGGCTTTGACCCATATAGAAGGGTCGGATGTAAAATCAATTGTGGAACTCAATTACAATGACTTAAAAGAAGAGAGGATCAGATCATTGTTCTTGGTTTGTGCTCTAGACTCCGGGACTAGTTTCTTGAGGGATACCCTTGTCTATAGCATGGGTTTGGGTTTATTAAAGAATTTCAGCACGACCATTGAAAATGCTAGAGATTCGTTGATTGTTGATTTACGTAGCCTAAAGGACTCTTCTTTGTTACTAGATAGTGATGACGTGGAAGTGTTCAGAATGCATGACAAATTTGTAGACGTGGCCATCTCTATTTTTTCCACGGATTGGTATGCCTTGGTTGGGAAGAAGGATCATGGGTTTGAAAAATGGTCAAAGGATGAGCTCAAAAAATGCACCGCAATATCCTTCATGTTTGTTGGCATTGATGAGATTCCGGAAAATTTGGATTGCCCAAGCTTGAGGATTCTTTTTATATGCGAACACAACCCATCTCTCAAGATTCCCAATTCACTTTTTAAATCTATGGAGAAGCTCCAAGTCTTGGACATTACTGGCTTATCTTTCACCTCTCTACCTTCGTCTATTGAGTTCCTTGAAAACCTCAAGTCGCTTTGTTTAGATTACTGCCATCTGCAGGACGTGACTGTTCTTGGAAAGCTGAAAGGATTGCAGTTCCTAAGTTTCTTAGACTCTACAATCGCCAGGCTGCCCAAAGAAATAGGTGCACTAACAGAATTGAGATTTTTGGACTTGACAAGGTGCACCGGGCTCAAAGTTATCGAACCTGGCGTGCTCAGAAGCTTGGTTAATTTAGAAGAACTGTACATGGAAGACAGTTTTGATCAGTGGGAGGCTGAGGATGAAACATTGCGAAGCAACGCCAGCCTAGCTGAGTTTAGGAACATGAAAAAGTTGACCACATTATGCATTGCCATTCCTCATTCTGCCAATCTCTCACAAGACCTGCCATTTGGGAAACTAAACAAGCATAAAATCCAAATTGGGGATGTTTGGGATTGGTTGGTTGAATACAAAGAATCCAGAACTTTAAAGCTCAAGCTGGATTCAAGCAATTTTCTTCTTGAAGAGTGGGTGCAAAGATGTTTACAGAAAACACAACATCTCCACTTGGATGGGGTGCAAGATGGCAACGATAGCATTCACGATTTATGCATCGAAGGTTTTCAGGAATTGAAGTATCTCCACGTACAAAATAGCCCCTCATTTCAGTATGTTGTTCACTCCATAGAGAATGTCCAGTGCACCACATTTACGAGATTGGAATGGTTGTTTCTTGAGAATCTAAACAACATGGAGAAGATTTGTCATGGCTGTCTTACCCCAGAATCCTTAGGCAAATTATCGATTGTAAAAGTGGATGACTGTGATAAAATCAAATATTTGTTTCCTTTGTCCTTGATGAGAATAATCTTGCAGCTCGAAGAGATTGAAATAAGTCAATGCCACTTGATGCAGCAAATTGTCGTAGATGCTGAGCCAGATGAAGACATAAATGAAATAGATGTTGATCCCAAAGTGAAGTCATGCAATCTGCGTAGGCTAACGTTACAAAACTTGCCGGAGATGACGAGCTTTTGTAAAACCATGGACCATTCAGTTGTATTCTTTGACCGGCAGCAGGTAAACCTCATGTACTGTTAAAAATATGTTTTCCTCCATCCGGACCATCCTAGATAGAGGAAACCTTCTCCGACTAGTCTTTGATCTATGAATTAAAGATATGGACGTTGCCTTCAATTGAATATAATAGTCATGGAAATAACTTGGTTTGAGCATAGGTTAGCTCCCAACTCAATTAGTGATCCCCTCGATAATGAAATTTGAGGAGATACGAACAAAATTAAGTAAATAAAGTTTCCGACTTATATAGCATCTCCTCATTACCCTTCAAAGGTATTAGTTGAAGTCTCCCATATTCTGCAGAGTTAAAAAAATTGCTTATTGAAATATTTACTTTGGCTATAAAACGTATAGAAGCTTTGTGTAATTTTACAAAATAATAAGTATTCCATCAAACAAACGACCAAAAAATATAATAACACTTGGATCGTGTAGTATTTCGTGTTAAAAAGTATTGCTTTTTTTTAATGTGATTATATAACTACTTGATTTATAAGTACATGGAACTATTGACATTAGAATTATCTCAATTAATTTTTTATATGTGCAAGTAAATGATATGTACTAATAGGACATTTCGTCAATTTCGAAGTGAATTTTATGCATGGATAAATAACTTTCCTTTTAGATTTTGTTTTCAAGAATATTTAAGACAAATAATTATTTAAAGGCTTAAAAAATGGAATTGCTATGTTATATGTGAAGCACAAAATATACAAAAATTTTAGCTGATTACGTCTCACTTTATTTGTGTCATGCTATCAACGTAGTTAAAGAAGCACCATATGATATATAGAATTCAAACAGTCTAAAAGTTTATCATTGCTTAATGTTTTTTTTTTTTTTTTTTTTGTCATTCCTTAATGTTAAAATTTTATATTTATACACAAACGTTTATGTATATTTCCACGAGTTGAAGAAAGTTTGTACGACCGATAGAATTTGTATGACCTTTATTTAGTAATTGATGGGCATATGTAGAAT
This sequence comes from Eucalyptus cloeziana, assembly GCA_014182715.1. NCBI lineage: Eukaryota > Viridiplantae > Streptophyta > Magnoliopsida > Myrtales > Myrtaceae > Eucalyptus > Eucalyptus cloeziana. The sequence continues at coordinate 27,962,759 of CM024635.1, read as the reverse complement.
TCTATATAGGTGAACTTAACTTTAGTGACTGTGTGTCAAACAAAAACCGGATCAATTAATTATATAATCTGATTTTGCAACTTCTGTCTTAAGTACATCAATGTTAAATTAATTGAGACGAGTCACTTTTTTTGCCTGTAATTGTAAAAATTTGTGGCAGGTGAATGGAAATTTGTGGAAATGGGTTCTACACAAAGTTCCACTGTATACATCTCTTTTATACTCTTATTTGTTTAATGACGGAACCATTATGTGACTACAAATGAAAAATCAAATATAATTATCCAATAGGCGAAGTTGTTTTTGTTAACCTTGGTACATCAATGAGATGGAAGCGACATATCGATTTTTTTTTCCCTAATTCATTTAAGCTATGGACCTTTTGTGTTGATCAAATCTATCACAAATCTTCATTCTGACCACTTATCTCGTATTTCTAGTAGAGTTTATGCGTGCTACACATGTCTACTTTTTTTTTAATTAAATATTACTTGAAAGTATTACTCAGAAACACAACTAGCATTTATTTGTGGACAATCGCTCGGATTTGATAATTTCTGTAACTATTCTGTTAGTATAAAAAAATGGAAACCATTTTTGAAATTATTTAAAGTTATGTTTATCATGTGACCCAAATCGCAAAGAGTGATGCTTGACTAAAATCATATATAAAATCAAGTAATTATTTTTCTTGGCTGCAGGACTAAAACTTTCCACATAAATTAACGTTTTTTTATCTCGAGGAACCGTATCTTAGGTCCTTTTATATGTGCTGAGATCAACTTTGATGCCCAAAATGGTGCTGTCGTGACCAGTTCATGGATTTGATGGCCAACAACGGGCCACGGAGGAATAAACCTTTCTTTTTTTATTTTTGGCCGATGTGGCATCTTTTCCGCATTATACTAGAATTTTAGACCGTGCTACCCACGGGGACAACAAAAATCTTCTGACTACTTCAGTATTTCTCTCATGATTTTACAATAACTTTTTACTTTCAATTTTTTGAGAAGAGACTTTTTTTTTTTTGCTAATCAATTAAAAGTATAGTTTTATCTGTTTGTCAATTTAGTTCATGACCATTTGGTAGTATATACTTTAGACTGTTTTTCGACAATTTCATTAGAGACTACTGTCGATGCATATTCCTTCATAACGTTATTCTCTTGGCTTTGTTAGGTTTCGTTGCCTTGGCTGGAGTCCTTGACACTTTCTAAACTTCCTAGATTGAAAGAGATATGGAACTCTCAATTTCCCTCATATGTGAGCAACCTAAAATTTCTGAAAGTAGAGGATTGCACGTTCCTATTGAGCATCATCCCATCAAATTTGCTAATAAAGCTACAAAATTTGGAAGCTATAACTGTTGAAAGATGTCGATTAATACGAGAAGTATTTGACCTTGAAGGATTGATAGCTAGTGGGGATATCAAGATTTTGTCACAATTAACCAAATTAACCTTGAGTGACTTACCAAGTTTGGGACGCATATGGAACAAGAATCCAAGAAGAGCGTCATGTTTTCGAAACTTGAGGGCACTAAAGGTGCAAAACTGTGAGAACCTGAGATTTCTTTTTTCTTCTTCCATGGCTAAAGCACTTGGGCAAATCAAAGAAATAGAAATAGCAAATTGTAAACTGATGGAGGAAATTGTGGATGTGCAAGAAGAAGAATCAGAGGAAGGTGCAACCACCAATACTTTAGAGTTTCCTCTGTTAAACTCCTTGTCTCTTATGAAATTGCCAAACCTCAGGACATTCTTTTATGGAAATCATTGTATTTATTGTCCATCCTTAACTAGACTAAGGATATCCGGATGCCCCAAAATGAAGACATTCTCCTCATTTGAAGGAAAGCAACAGTCGATGGATATTGGTTTACAAAAAGCATTTGGTGGTATCAGCTCTGGCTTGTCCTTGCCTGTTTTCTTCAATCAAAATGTACGTACTTATCTTTGGAACTTTCTATTTCACGTTTATTGTAGAAATTATTCTTGATGACTATAGTCTTATCACCGATGAAGCAACTAACAAGTAAATATGTCAGCATGTCCTGTAAAGCCTCTTGCCATTCCATGCATCTGTTGCTTTTCTGTGACAATGGTGTAATCTTGGGTAATCAAATTTATTCTTGCGAATACATTAACGTGTCATAGCATATTAGAGCATGCAATGGGGATTTTTAAGAGTTCATGGTTGAGAAACTAACAAATGGTCCTTTCATATAGGTTCTTTTCCCAAGCTTGGAGGAGTTGACGCTCTTGTCATTGAGCGGGTTGAGGAGGATATGGCACAATGTACTTCCTGAAGAATCGTTCTGCAGACTAACATCCATCATGGTCGGAGATTGTGAAAATTTGTCTCATATTTTTCCATCAACTTTAATAGAGAAGTTCCAGAGTCTGAAAATGATTGAGGTGGTCAAGTGTACCTCTTTGGAAGCATTAATGGAACATGATGCTGTCAACTCTGAGAAAAAGCAAAAACGTCTGGTCCTCTTAGAGTTAAAGGAAGTGAAGTTGTGGGATCTGCCAAGGCTCATTGCGGTTGTGACAAGCAGCACTAAAGCAATGTCAGGTCTTCCTAGTCTAACTAACGTTAGCTTGCGCTGTTGCCATAGTTTGAGATATCTTTTCACAAATGACACAGCTAGGACTCTTGATAAACTTGAGTTGCTAGATATTTCTAGTTGCGATAACATGCAAGAAGTAGTTGCCGTGGGAGAAGGTGGAGAGAAAAAATTGAAGCTTGTGAAGTTCTCTCACTTACGTACTTTGAAGCTTTGTTCCCTCAAGAGCTTGATTAGTTTCAACTTAGAAAGTTGTGCTTATGAGTTTCCCTCCTTGAAAGAGTTTACAGTTGAAGATTGTCAAGCTGTGGAAATGATTGCAGGAGATGCCGGTTGTAGAAAATCAGCAGGCAGTGTTCCAATACAGCAACCGCTTTTGCTGGTCGAAAAGGTTAGTACTCTTCTTTTTTAATGGCATATCCTGTTTCTTGTCCATGATGGCTAAGCTAGACAATGTAAGGGTCTATGGGGTGACTTCTCAATATCTTTACAAATCTATGACTTTTATCTCGCAGCTACCTCTTCAAAATGAACATATTGATATGTATATCAAAAGTTTTTCATAAGTTTTAAATATTAAACTAACGTATCATTTGGTTAATACTAAACAGAAGTATAAATATTACTTAAGAGGCTAAGCTCCAATTGATATCTTTTAACTAATTTAGAGTCTAGTTGATGCTAAAAAGTTTGGGTCAAATTTAAATCTTATTGAATGTAAGATCAAGAATAATGACACCACGAGGCCCCTCCTTCTGTCATTATCCCTAAGATAAATTATAAAAATAGTGACGGGAAATTTGTTCAATGAGTTCTAAGCCTTATCTATGAAATGCAATCAAGTCATAAGTTTTTGAATTGGTGCTACAAGGTCCTATATCTTTTTTGTGTAATCAAGTTAGAAACCTTTTAGTTGGCATAATTAAGTCCTAAATTTATACAAACAAATGCAATGTAAGGTTGCCACATAGACAACTTAAGGTATTTTGCACTAAAAGAGCTTGATTGCTTTTCTCGAAAAAAGTTTAAAGCTGGAGCGAACCAATTGAAAGATTTAGGACTATATTCAATACATAAGATTTAGAACTTCTAATGTACCTTTATTTCCCAATTATGACGAAAATTGCAAGTAGTGAATTTAATATTTTTGCTTTCTGAAATCAAAAGTAAAATGCTTAACAAAGGAGCATGGGTGTTAAATGGAACGATGGACTCGGTAACTATGTATTTGTGGCTCCACACAAACTGATCTTTTCTATGCATGGCAACAGAGTTGCGACAACATGCATTATATGCAAATATCTTAATTGCACTGACATGGAATCTATAATCGTGTGTCATTCGCTACCACCAAAAAATTTGAAGAGCTTTTAACTAGGCATATGGTACATGTGTTAGCAACTGATAAGAATAGAATGAAAGGGCATAGCGAAGTAGCTTCAGAATCATATAATTTGAAAGGGAAATTTAGCAAGAAAGTAGGGAAAATCTAAAGAGAGAGGAGGGATACATAAATATTAGGCGAGGAAGAAGAAGCACCGAATAGGCAAACTGAAGACAATTAGTATGTTGGCCAGTATTTTTAGGTAATTAGAATATGAGTTCAAACTAAGAAACCATATCTAAAGTAAAAGAAATAAATTAAAATAAGTATCTTAAGTTCTAAATAGTATCAATTAACTAAACTAATAAGAAACAAATCACCCAGGTGAATCATGTCATACATCAATCTAATAATTTAATAACTTATGCCCTACAAAAAATCTTCGCTACATGCGGAGAGCTTGTCAAATTTGTTGTTGCAGAATTCGAGAAATCCCCACAGAAAATAATCTCACAATCTACATAAGGAAATGAATTCTCACCAAAATATCTCGGATAAATATTACTGAATTTTGTGGATTGTAAGAATTTTCTTATATTTATGTTCAATTTTCTTTTTGTTGACTGTAAATTATAAGACTTTTGTGAAAATTCAGAATCAATAAATTTGCATTTGCCCGTAGGAAGTATAATGCTATTCTTACCATTTTAGAATTAATTTAGCATGAGGAAATTTTCACTTCGGCATATGATTAATAGGAGAAATCATGTTCCTAAACTTATTAAATTTCAGACTATGTTTCAATAAATTCATCCAAATTAGTTAGTTGAACTTTACTCCACTCACTTCACTATCATCATCAGTAGAGTCCTTATTTAACTCTTCAAGATATTGAAAGTACTAATCTTGACGTTTTGCACATTAGTGAATTGGCTTTGGATCGTTAATCTGTCTTCCGTACAGTTTTTGGTTAAATCTATTAAATTCTAACCAAAATTGTCGAAATCTTCTCTAGATCCTTAAAAATAAGTTGAATCTCTTCAAGATTATTAAGGATTTTTGATAATCATAATTATGGAAATAGTCGTAATAATCTTGATGGTCAACACTATTACAATAACATGATAATCATAATAATTGTAATCGTCATACCAATCGTGATAACCCTATTTTTAAAAGATTTCGTAATACCAGATTAAATAAATATTGAAACAATATTTTAAGCGAAAATTATACCAAACATAGAGCGGCTCCCAATCAGCTAGGTTGGTGGGTGAATTTTCAATAGGCATGAATGCCACATATCTTCATGAGCATATCAGATCAAAATGCAAATGTAGCCACAAAAATAAATACCATAGCATTGGCCTTTGGTCAAGAATCGTTATACAATATTAGGATGTACTCGAAGCGAAGTTCTAGTACCAATTAATGTTGGGGAGATCTAGCCCAATTGCCAATTGATGAAGAGCGGATCTAGATTCAAATACCAACAAATGTGGAGCGAAAGCATGTAGAAAGTTAGGTTTAGATTAGTAGAAAGTGGAGGAAAAAAACTAGAGAGAGATGAAATTGATAGATACGTCAACGAGGCAGAAAAAGGATATGTCAAACGGGCTAAACTTAGTAATCAAATCAACTGGTCATCAGAAGTTTAGAACTAGAGAAAATAATATCCTTCGTTCATATTTATAGGAAACTTAAATAAGAGAGTTCAACTATTAAGAAAAATAAATCAAGATTAATATCCTACATCTTTGATAATATCAAATAATTAAACTAAATAAAGAAAAAAATCGGCTAGTGGTTATAGAATCGCCTCCTGCATCAACCGAACAGTAAAAACCTGCACCCTATCATCTTTTGAATGGATTGTTGGATGTCTTTCTTTGGCATTTGTCGTGTCTTCTTTGAGCCTGTACTTAGTCGGAAAAAAATTTGAAGATCCGTGAAGCATTGGTTTGTGTTAGTCGGTTTTTGTTTTTTTTTTTATCATCCATACTTTATCATGCACAAACTGTTTATATTAAATGGTTAATTGGGAGAAAAATCTAAGATAGGCCAGATTGGAGATTTATGGGAGATATACAATGTGCAAAATGAAAATGCTTGTCTAACTAAGGAGGCTATGGGTTACGATACATGATCCTCGATATATATTAATAAAATTTATGTTTTTTACGATAGCAAATGGATTTTAGGAGGTGGCATTTACTAGTAAGAAAATAACGTACATCTAATCTTCTTTGCTTTCTATTCTATCAAAAATATTTATCTGTGATTTTCCGTATTCTTGAAATTAAAATTTTCTCCTTGGACAAAGACTTGGCTCTAATTAAATGAAAAAATAGGTTGGGTTTCCTTGTATGGAGTCGATGAAGATCTCACACATGAATAGCATGGAGAAGATATGGCTTGATGACCTTTCTACAAATGCCTTTAGCAAACTCAAGATGCTAATAGTAAAGTATTGTGAGAAACTCTCATCCGTATTTTCTTATGATACTATCCTCACAAGATTCCGAAACCTAGAAAAGTTAACTATGACCAATTGTGATTCCGTAGAAGTGATATATCATGTCCAACAATTCAATCTTAGCAAAGCTCATTCCACAAGTACCTTTCTATTGAGAGAATTAGTTTTGACACAACTCCCAAAACTGAAGCAAGTGTGGAGTGGACTTCCTCAAGGAGCTCTTACCTTTGGACACTTACGATGCTTGAAGGCTGTCGAGTGTAAGAGTCTCAAAAGCTTATTTTTAGTCACACTGGCAAAAAGTATGAGTCAGCTTGAAGAACTTGAAGTACAGGATTGTGGGGTGGAGGAAATTATTGCAGAGGAAGACAAAGAAGTAGGGAATAGTGCAAATGATCTCTTCTTTCCGCGATTGACCACCCTAAGATTAGTTGATTTGCCGAAACTGAGCAGCTTTTATAGGAATAGTCATACTTCAACATGGCCATTCTTGAAGGACTTGCGAGTGGCACATTGTGGCAAAATGAGGTCATTCTCATTCAATTGTGAAGTCCAAGGCTGGCAAGGTACTACCACCAACGAGAACCCACCTGGACTCTTATCTGCAGAAAAGGTACAATAGTTTATCCTGGCTCTCTACCTTTGTCTTCATTGGTTACATATCTCTCAATGCTCGTTATTTTCATTTGGGAATTGAGATGATGCTTTATAATAGTCACTTAGCCACACTTGTGAATTGCTTAATAACTTGAAGTTGATTATTTTCGGCTTGTATTTTTTCAAATTTAGTCTAGTGACCCCTGTTATTACTTTGAAAATAGAAACAAAGCTTTTTGATGGATTAACTTGCATAGACAATCATGTTTCTAATAATGTGCTTGATCTAATCTAGTCTATTATATTAGTGGCATATTAGGGACATCACAAGTGTCATAGTCATTACTTTGGTACTCACTTAAATGTCATAACATTGTTTTTAATCATGTAAGTGCCATGACTTTTAAAAATCGTTCACTTGAGTGATGTAACTTAAAAAAAATGTCAACCACTCAAGTCATTGTATAAAAGAAGTCATGACACCAAAATTAGTATAATTTGACCACCAAAATTTTAAAAAAGAAAAATTAAGCATTGTGTTTATTTGGTAGTTGTAGCTCTAAATACATAATGGAGTTTTACATTGATACATTGTGAACATGGTTGGTAACTGTCAAATGATGCGGATAACTTACTTATTCAATCATGTATTTATAACTTATCGATAGATTTTGACAAGGACAAACATTTAATTACACTTCAAAAAATTACTAACTATTTTAATAATCTATTGATATTTATTTTTGTGGCTTACCGACACCTTAAAAGTTACCGCTTTTTATTCGAAATTACCAATCTTAATTTGATTGATGTATTAACATTCATCATATTAAGATAACAACTAATTTTGGTCACTTGCCAACTTTTTATGATCTGCCTACATTTATTATTGTGATTAATAATGTTTTTGAAATACTAACTTTTATTTGAAATTACCAACCTTAATTTAACTTTTGTGCCAACATATTCACATTAAACATACCAATTAACTTTCTTCACTTGCTAACTTCGTACATTTTTAGGTTTGGAAAAGAACAATATTTTTTTTATATTTCCAAAATTACTAATAATTTGGCAATATTTGTTTTTGTTACCTACCAACATCAGTATAAAAGTTACAAACTGTCATTTGAAATTACCAACCTTGGTTTGATTGATGTACAAACATTCGTCACATTAAGTTACATACTGTTTTTAGTCATTTACTAACTTTTTATCTTATTAGGTTTTGAAAAATGTCGACATTTTTTCTAATACTTCCAAGATTACCACCTACTTTAATAATCTGACAATACTATTATGGTTACCAACACCTTTGAAGTTTCCAACTTTTATTCGAAACTACCAACCTTAATTGAACTGACGTACCAACATAGGTCACCTTAATATAACAACTAACTTTGATCATTTTCTAATTTCTTATTTTGTTAGGTTTTGAAAGTTCCAAAATTACCAACTATTTTAACAATCAACCAAAAATTATTCTTGTGGCTACCCAACATCTTTAAATTTAATAAATTTAATTTGAAATTGCTGACATTAATTTGAGTATTGTATTGACATTTGTTAAATTAAGATACTAACTGATTTTAGTTACTGACCAACATCTTATCTTGTAAGTTTTGACTACCAATATCTCTTTATATTTGCGAGATCACCAAATACTTTAGTAATATACCAACGTTTATTCCCGTTTACCAACGGCTTTTGAAGTTACTAATCTTTATTCAAAATTACTAACATTATTTGGTAAATCGCTCATATACAAACATGGAACTAGGTATCCTTTTTAACCCAATGAAACGCCTTGAAACATCCATTTAACTGGGGTTATGTACTTTTGGTTTGTTTCTTAGTTTATTTGACGTTTCATTTTGCTATTGTAAGAATTAACAATTTGTCTTTATTATTTACTCTTTTGCCGTCACATTTTTTAAATATAATTTCTATCTTGTTTTATCGCTTTTCGCCCATGTCCCATCAGTTAAATTTTTGTTTGCCGTTTTTGCCCATCACCAGTTTAGTTGGAGTGCATTCTCCTCGGAGTTAAAGAAAAGTGAAGCCACGCGTTAATTATGATCTTTAGTAAAATACATATGAGAACTACAACTAAGAAAACCGAGTGCAACATATTAATACAATATCTTACTATTGAAACACATCCACTCACTGTATAAGTAACATGATTTCCTAAAACAAATAATTATAAGTTTTTTTCTACGAACTTGTTGAAATTCATATGTGTTTATATTGCCTTTTGTGTTTAATTAATTGACAATTGAAATAGCTGCAGTACCATTTTTTTTTTTGTTGACTAATAACTTTCTTTTTCCAATTGGTGAAACAAATTTTGATTGAATTGGGCATGTCACTAACTCCTAGCACCCCTTGTATAATGGTCATAGATGCTTAGTCGTCTAGCGTCAGGAATTTTTTATAGATAAAATAGTTGATATCACGAAAAATCTTAAATTGGTACACTTATGATAAATTTAACCCAAACTGATATGGATTTCCACGTGGACTTATCATGTCAATTGAATTACTACTATGTTTTATCAAACTCAATAATTTTACAAGTGTACCGGTTTGGGATTTTTGATGACCAAAAAATTAGTTTGTGGTAAATTTGTTAAGAGTTTATCAATTTGAGGATTTTTGTGTTATTAACCCAAAAAAAAGGGGCTAAAAACCTAATCAGTCTTTTTTCTCCCTAAATGGAAGAACATTCAAGTCACTAAGTTAGGCTGGGGGCAACAGTGATAATATGGACTTCCGGTGGCTTAATTAAATGGATTCTTGCAGGTCATTCCACAACTGGAGGGATTGACATTAGTGAGGGAGGATGTTGCGATGATGCAGCATTACATCTTTGGCAATCTCAGGGGGTTGACTTTGGGATGCTACCATGATGAAAATGTCACTTTTCCTTCCAATTTCCTTCTCCAGAGATTCCCCAATCTGGATAATTTGTGGGTGGACTGTAGTTCCTTCGAGGAGATATTTCCAGAAGATGCGTTTGGAAATGGGGGCGTGACTCCTCGTGGAGGACTAACTGACATGAAAAAATATCTTGAGGAACTTGGAAATTTGAAGTACCTTGTGCTAGTAAAACTGTGTAACTTGAGGCGGGTTTGGAAAGATGGCTCCTTGATGGTTGAAATCCTTAGACAAATTGAATGCCTGAGGGTTTGGCAGTGCCCCAGCTTATCAATTATATTTCCATCTCCAATTTCATTCCGGAGCTTGACAGGATTAGAAGTAAATGATTGCTCTGGTTTAATTCATGTGGGGACTTGCTCAGCAGTGACAAGTCTAGTGTACCTTACTCAGCTAATTCTAAAAGATTGTGGTGCAATGGAAGACGTGGTAACAAATGATGGAAATGGAGCACAGGAGATCTCTTTGTCCAAGCTGCAACTATTGAGACTTGATGGTTTACCAAGCCTTGAGAGCTTCTCCCCCACGAATTGCACATTCATGTTCCCATCATTGGTGCATATTTTTGTGAAGCAATGTCCCAAGATGAATATATTTTGCAAGGGTGCCTTGAGGACACCAAAACTAGATAAGGTACTCCTCTCCGATGAGGATGATGAAGGGTGTTGGGAAGGCGACCTCAATACCACCATCCAAACCTTATCAACATGTAATGATCCTCACCGAATTCAGTAAGTCAGGTAAATGCCTTTTTTGAAAACAGATGTTATTGTAGAGATTGTTATAGATTTTTTGTCCACCAAAAACATGAAAAATTTAATAAAGTTTACGAAATCGATTTGCAGTCCACTAAAAGATGATAGATCTTACGGAAGGGCTAATGCAATGAACTACAACAAGTTTTAAGACTATACGAAAAATAATTTAAGATGAAAATGACCAGTCAAAACAAGTTCTAGGGCTGATACTGTCATCATTAAATAATTGAAAAAAAAAAAAAAACAGAACAAAAAGGTTTCTTTTCATCAACATAGATATACCAGCGTTTTCGATGCACATCCACTAAAAGTTTATTTTTTGATATCCTGCAATCTGTCTTAAGTACATTTGTAGACCATAGCTTGGCATTAATATTTGATATAACTACTTCCCTCGGACAAAGATAATAATGAACACATGCCGTCGCCCGTTCAGTTATTGCTTGCCATACCGCTTACAGATTAGAGCAGTGACGATGTGGCTAGCATGATATATTAAGTAGTCAATAATATCTCTCTATTTGTGAATTTAAAAGTAACAGTTATACTTTCACCCTTAACCTTCATTTTCAAAAGTTCAGTTTCATTCATCTTTAGTCACTCAATTACATGTTCTAGAAATTATAGCACTTGCTACATTTGTGATCCGACACTTGCATGTGAAATTTACTTCAGGTCCAATATTTTCAAAATCCAAAACAATGTATAATTTCATTACATAATTTTCAGTTAATATTTGCATGTCTTATGGAAAACACTCTACAATTGATCCTCGCCGGCGGGATGACGTCAACAAATCTTCAGAACAATCAATTTATTTTCCAAAGAAAAGAACTAAATCAATGATGAGTGTCGTAATCAGTATAACTAACAAAACATTTTGTATCTGAAAAAAAAACAAAACAAAACATTTTGTACTTTCCTTTTCTTTGATTTCCACATATATGTCAATTTTAATCTAATCGATGCCCATAATGAATGGAATTACATAGAAAGGAATCCGACTGTTGTTTCTATGGATATTGCTAATCATCTTTGACAAGTTGAGCATGTGAAATCACAATAGACAATTTGCCAAAAGCAATTGGATCTTCATGCTTCAAAAACCGTTAAGTACATCTAATTTCATTATTAATGATTAGAGTTGTGCTGATGGTTATTGTATTTAGTTTATAGAAAATGGAGTAAAAAGTACATGCGTCTGTATAAAACAACATAATCTACGAGTTAACTTCTAAGTGTCTCAATAATTATATATAATTCCGATGCATATTAAAAATATAATATGATTTTGTATTTATCTCATAATATTCCCTTGCAAGGCACGGACTTAATTCTAGTATCCTCCATCATGGATTTTGAAGGGCGTCAAAAGGGTGGTAACACCATTCAGAAACTATCCTCAGCAAGTCCTTCAAATACTTGATTCTTTTTGTTCTTTCCGGTTTCTCCATTCCTAATATGTTTAAGTTCACCAAATGCCAGCTCCATTTTACTCCAGTTTAGAACTTCACTCACTGTCCCGTTCACTGAGAGATGTAACGTAGCATACATGTACTGAGTTCAAGAATTGATCGCTACCCTCTAATCAATATGCATTCTTCAAAAAGCTGTTCAATGCGACTATTAACCGCTCTATCATGAACCGAGTCCTTCTTCATGTGTCACCCCCGAATCTCTCAAAATGCTGAATTCTGATGAGATATTGGCTCGTCCTATACAAAAGAAGTTGCATTCAAGCACTTTAGGTTTCTTGATCAATATCTTACGCTGTGGTGAGATTCTCAAGGACTGCTTGGACCTAGTTTTTTGTATAAATTACTTCTTCCCTTTCATTCTGACTTACATGACAACTTATCCTGCAGGGAATTTGCTTAACTATCGTTGGGTCATTTCATTGGATTTGTAATGTAATGCTACCAGCACCACACAGCCAGGCAAAGCCATTCTCTTGGCGATTTGGCATGCAGGAATAAACTTCTTCAACCACTCTACTATTACCTAAAATGATTGTGATCCAGTTTTGCGAGATTCATCACTCACAACACTTCCGGGAGCGCATGTGACTTTTGTTCTCTTAAGGCTGAGTTCTCAATTCTCTCGTCCATCTCTAGGTTCTCAATTTTTCGCTTAACCGTCTTGTAGTCCACAGATTGATATGCGCATGGAATTCTTGGAAAAACAAAATGAATGCATTGGACGATCTCATGTTTGTGTAGGAACTCGAAAGTTAAATGGCAATGAAGTAATCGTGCCTGGGGGGCTAATTAATTCATAAAGAGATAAATTTATCATTAAACATTTAGTGTCTTAATTTATATATAACCCACTATCAAAGGTAATAATCTATCTACATTTCAATTATGCCTATGTTTTATGTAAATAGATTATTGCAAAAATTTGAACGTGACAAGTCAAATTTTGAGTTAGATGCTTGTACTTACAAATCTAACTTATATCTATAGCTCATTGGCATCCATTTTTTTTCCTCACTTTTCAACTGCTTCGAAAAGAAAAATCGTGAGTACTATCTTTTGGATGGTGATTATACTCATGTCTCATTTTTTCGCGCATGCACAAGGATGTCCCCTTTTTCTGTAAAATCAAATGATAATTCCAGCCATTCAAATAAGTATTGGCATCTTCTAACTGGTATACGATAAGACAATTCCGGTTGCAATATGTTAAAAATCAAAGAAAATAAATTCTTATCATAGGATTAAAAGCCAACTCGCGATCGCGTGATTACATTACCTATTATACTAATAAAAGTACATCCATTTACGTGAGAAAAATATAAAATGGAGAGAGTTTCAATAGAGAATGCGAATTCAATACATATGACATGCTCAATCCTTGTAATAACACAAGCTTGCACGATCCCGTACAAGTTCAATTATTAAGCATTCATTTAAAGACAGGAAACGGTGATTTTGGAACGATTTTTTAGATCCTTGATTTACAACTATGTTTAAGAGGCTATTAACAAAAATGTAAAACTCTAAGGACATGCTCAAACAAATTATTTCGCCCAAAAAATTATCAATTGCCAAACCAAAAATCCGCCATTCCAACAGACAAGTTTGTCGAATTTGAGGTGCGATTTTCATGTTTCATGCTAACATGAATAGAGGCAAAATTTAAACCTTGGGATCCAACACGTCACTAGCCCCCCTTTGTCAATGGTGCATGAGAGTCATATCTGCGATTTGATAATATAACTGAAATGTTACTAAAGAGAACATGAAATTTACGATACTAGCGTAAACGGTCGAGATATCAGAGAATTTCAAGTTCAAGAATTGAATGTCACATGTGTGAATCCCATAAGCTACATAATAATTTATTTTGGGTTAGGGCAACCTGCACATGCAAAGTAAAATCTCTCAATCATAAATTATAAAAAAAAAATTACTAATGCTAACACGAACGTAGGCAAGAATGTAAAAACCACACGCTCTTGCCATAGCTCTTCGTGCCCCCTCTGCAAAATTCAAGAAAGAAGTAAGCCAAAAACAAGACGACGGAAGCCAGCGGGGAGAGGGGAGAAAGACAGTGAAGAGAGAGGGGGCCGGTGGGCCAGCGAGGGACACGTGTCGTGCAATCAATGGACTATTACAAAAAAAATGAGGTGGCATACGAGATGCACCCAATGTTTTCTCAGCTGTCCCCTCTCCACAGCAAGAAGCGCCTCAGGTAATCACGGGTCTAGCCAACCTCTCTACTCAATAGGGGTGATCGATTCCCGGTTTGGTCCTAGGACCGGGAACTGGACCGGTCCAACAAAATCGACATTTTCTTTTTTCACTAAAGAACGACCATGCTCCGGACCGGTCAATCCAATTCGGTTCCCAGGCGTTCTAATAAAATTACTCACACATGTTTCTATGTGTCACATGCAAAATATTCACACTTCACTTGCGTGAATATCAATCACAGTTTATGTGTTTCACGCTTAATTTTAAGCATAAAAATCATGAACAATTTGATTAAAGGTTTGCAAGTGAGGGGAACAAGAGAGAGAGTGTGAGCACGAGGAACTCCTAGAGCCTTGTCTCAACTAACAAGTAAGTTTTCTCTATAAATAAAGAGTAACAACAAGAGCTTTGGTGGTCTCTAAGGCCACATAAGAGATCATTACCTCAATTACAATTCCAATTGCAATAAGTTTCATATATAATATTTATATATTATGTGTTTATATATGATATGTATATAAATTACAAATAAAAAAATTTGGTCCGGTCCGGTCGATCCGGTTCCCACTTTGGAACCGGGAACTGGACCAACCGGCCACTGGTTCCAAGATTAGGAACCGGAAACCGGACCGCCGACCGTGGGAATTGCCCAAAACTGGTCGGTCCAGTCTGGTGCAATTCGGTCCCAATTCGGGTGGTTTCCGTTGCACACCCCTACAGTACTCAATCCCCTGCTTCCTTAACAAAGGTGATACAGCATCCCGGTCATGGTCATCATGCCATGGAATGTCGTCGAATGGGGGAAATCAGCACCTAGTCAGACGTCGAACCAACCTCTTATCTCTCTATAAGGCAACGAACTTCTCCAAGAATCTCAGAGCACATACAAAGCTCAGACCTTGATTCCCTTCCAACACGATTTGCGGCCCTCCAAAAGGAAACCAATTTCAGGTCCCGTCGCTCTGCACGCGGATCGTTCGACGTGGGTTCGTTTCGTAGATTCGGATAAGGTCGTAGTTTCGATCGAGACGTGACAACCCACCCCCCCGCGCTAAAGGCAAAGAGAGAGAGAGAGAGAGAGTGGGCGCGACAATTTCCACCAGGAGCAGTCTCTGTGATCGGTGACGGGGGGTTTTTCGAGAGGGATTTGTGGGAGTGAATCGAATCGGCGAAGGGGTTGAAATAGGAGTTTGATCGAGAGGCGGAGGAAGGAGGGAGAGAGGAGAGAGAAAATGGGGTGTTGCTTTTTCGGATGTGAGAGGAGAAGGCAACGGTGGCGGGCACAACGACACCGTCGACCACCTCTTCCGAGCTCGCAGTCAACCCGCTCTCTTCTCTCAAATAGAGGTTTGCGCCTTTTTAAATGTGAGATTATATCATGCATGATGCATCCATTCACTGTCGCTGTTGTGATATTCTGTGGTGATATCTTCGTTTTCTTCAGACCTGAGTCAATGTTGTCGGCATTTTGTTCTTGCTTTTTCGGGCGAGACGATGATGTGGCCAGAAGAAACCAGTCTATCAGAGGATTGTTGACAGAAAAACTGAGAAGCATTCTTCACAATGGGGATTCTCCTCAAACCTCGTCACTGGACTAATTGATGTTATATTATCAAAGAACTTCTGGTGATGTGTTCCCAACGTGCTCGTCTAATCGAAGTTTTCTTCTTGTTTTCCTCATTAGACTTGACTTAAGGGGATTTCTTTTATTTTCTTCAAACCAAAATATTAGTCTGCCTTGCGAGCTATGACCTGTCGGAACTCATGCAAATGACAAGAATCGCATGCCGCTGCAAATTTAGTGGGAATGCTTTGCATCAGTTTGTCAAAAGGGGTGATAGTTTAGACACAGTCTAACTAAGCCTTGCACTTGTACTCCTTGACAATGTTCATTTTTCAGAAACAAAGTTACTATCTAAATTATGTGTCGCCTTTCAAAATCTAAACTTGGTGTTGCTGATCAAGCATAGATACGAATAGGATATCTGGGTAAGAGCTAGTACAAATTAAGCATATCATACTTTTCACATTCACGTGGGATCTTCTTGGTTCTTGTTTATTTGGTTGTCATAGAAGGGTGTAACTCCTGCTTCTTCTTCTATGTATGCATTTCTGGTTGGTGCCTGTTATTTATAAGACTGTCTTTGCATGCATATGTCATGCTATTTTCTGTATAACTTGTGTGTTTCATCTGCGGCAAATCTCTTCTGCCAAAATTTCTGCAAGAGCAACTTCAGCTTTTGTCAAAACTTGCATATATACTCTTGATCAAATTTCAGGTTGTGTAAGAAACCTGAACTGATATAGTTAAGTAGCTCATAATTACAATAAATGACTAATTCCTGTAGATTTTTGCATGTTTGTGTTTCCTTCTTTTCTGCCCAAATTCGAGCTTGCTTAAAGGTTTATGAACTTTGATCAATGGTTTCTTGTAGAATGATCCAATGGTAGCTGCGTAGTTGAGGAAAAAAGAAGGAATGCTTGAGGAACTTGGGAGGACGAAAGTTATATTAAATAGTTTGGATCCTGCATGGATTGAAAGAATTTTTAAGCTTATCACTTTGAGACTGTTCATCATCTGGTGTGAGCTTTCCACGTATGGCAAAGTATAATTTATTCAGTCCGTGTTTAGTCTTGACTATATTATGTAAAACCATTTGTTTGTTTACTTTTATCTCTTTTCAGGTTTCATGTATATGGTGTTGACACAAAATGTTGCAACGTACCTGTGAAGGTGTGTCAGTTATTTTAATCATTTCACATAGTTTGATGTTTCTTTTTGGATTTTCAATAACATTGTTTCTTTCTTTCTATCTTTGGTTTATTTTCCCCTCTGAATTTTATGGGTGAAGCCAGAGCTATGCATGGCCTTTCCTGGTTATACATGAACAATGTATCCAACTGCAATTCTATGTTCTATGTCACATTTCAGTCAATCTTCCTTAGGGTCTAACTCAAATTCAATGAAATTGGAGAGACTGTTTGGAGTAATATAAGGAGTTGTCTCAGATTGATTCCAAAGTTTCTCCAACTTATATACTAGCTACTTTTACTATCATTATAGATCAAATGCATTTTTGGTTTTGTCCTAAAGTAGGAATTATAAAGACAAGGGTTCATCTCTTTTCTTACCTTTGATGTTCAAGTGTGGTAGGACGACACTTTCCCAGGTAAATTGGTTTATCTGTCTTGCAGTCTACACAATGTTACGTCCGTGGAATTCTGGAAATACAAAATGAATGCATTGGACGATCTTATTTTTGCATGGGAATTTGAATGTTAAATGGCGTTTAAGTAATCATGACTTGCAATCATGCTTATTTGGGAAATATGTACTAGTCCATTCAGATTACTTAAGTTTCTATTTGCCTTTTGTCTTTCCATGTGAAGAAGAAGAAATCTCAATAGAATCTTGATCGGGAGGTTTCAGTGCAGACGTTAAAGCTGAAGGACCAACAGTTTTTAGTAGAGGCTAGCCATGTGCTGTCAGAGGTACTTACTCCTGTCTCTCATTGTTATTGTGTCATTTCCCATGCATATGGGTTCAGTAAAGTACAAGTGTAATCCATCTAAATAAGCATCTTCTCCTTTCTATTTCCTCCAGATAGTCACAAAGCAAAGTCGGAGTTTGACCCTGTCGCTTCATAATAAAAATTTACTAGTAGGCTTGAGAAACATGGTTACTCTTGACTGCAAATGCTGAGGAATCTGTTGCTTCCAGGACTGCTGTTGAAATAATATTCCGCTGCTCCCAGTTGGAAAACAAAGATAACTTTTCTAAAAGTGTAAGCTCTTCAAAACTCTCTTGAAAGGTCCCATTTGATATTGTTCCGTGCCATATCTTTTCATTGTTTTAGTCTTGTACTCCGTTGTTACCTCTTCTTAAGATCCTTTTCTGAGAATTTCCAGACTAGTTGAGTCTGGGAGTTCTCTTACTATTTGCTAAACCGAAGTTATCAAGGACAAGTTTTACACAGAACCTGCAATCATATTGTCTAATATTTACTGCACTGGTGATTTGGCATACTGTAAGACTTGTTGCAGGAGAATTTATTAGTCATTGATTGCTATGACTTTGATACTACTGGGAACCATGCACTTATAAGGTCAATGCCTACTCTAATGCAATTTGTAGTACTTAGGCTTTTTGTATGTTAATTTGCTTCTCATTTATTACAGTAAACTTCAGAAGACCATGGCAGACTTGGAGGAACTTCATAAAGAAAAAAATGTCGCAAATTTCACTTTACCAGCTTCTCATCATGGCCATGAAAAGGTGTCTGTCATTCTTAAATAGTTTAATACTCTTCATTCTGATGAGCCCTTTCAGGTTTATAACTTCTCTGTATAGGTTCTCAAGAGTCAGCTTTCCATGGATCAATTTTGTGAGAAGCAACAGTACAGCTTTCTTGATTACATTATCACGTGGTTTTTGAGCTTCTATAATTGCTGTCGACTTTACAGGTACATGATCGTTTGGATATTTGTTTATCCTATAAAACTTTATCTCTTTGATGCTCGATCTCATTTCATTCTGATGCTTGTGGACCTTTCAGCTTCAAATGGAAATCCCAGAAATCCAGATTCCTTGCATGACAACGATCCTTCAGGAAGATACAATTCCTACTGGCAGGTAGATTTTAATTTGCCTCCTAAACCTGGTCACTTGTAACAATTTACTGTAGCCTTTTTGGTGACGTTTTAATATGGAATGACTTAAGACATTATTTTCTTTTCTTATAATCTATTGATGTCATAGACTTATTTATTTAGTAATTCGTGGTGCAAACACTTTAGGCCATAATGGATATTGGAGAAGTGATTTAGTCTTGTGATTTAGATAGACGGTTTACCGCATGGGGATTGGGAGGAAGGACTTTTGATGGTACCGTATCACACTATTTTAAACTGAATGGAAAGTCTGAATGGCTATGAGGTAGATGGATGCGATGCAATTGAGTAGGTCATGGTACTTGTGATGTTATTGAAAAGCTAATTAGCTGAAAGAAAAGGGTAGCGGGAACAAGGCCATCTTGCTCATAATAAGAAATTTTTCTTGGAATCTCCTTCAAGAATGAATAAACGAGTAGATTATAGGTCCAATTGGGGCTGGGAGAAGGGATCTGGATGGCTAAGCCAATAGATGAGAATTCTTTTCGTGAGGTTAAAGCATAGAGGCTATGGAAAGAACCAAATTTAACTGGACCAAACCAAAGTGCAAATGGGTTGGAGAAGGGATCAGTCATTTCCTCCTTGAGCCCAGTCCCCAAAGCTAGGCCTTCTCTATCCTGTTATATTGAGATTAATATTCTTTTTTCAGTCGTGCTGGTGCTTGAATATTTAAACCCGATGTTAGATTGATCTGCCCATTGATCCGTTCTAAAATGAATATTAAAAATCAAATTTCAGAGCGTTTCTTTTTTTCCTCGCAAAGGAAGGTAATGTCTATGTCTATACTGCATATTAAGGGAAAAGTATAGAAGCTGTTCTCTCTTTTAAGAGTCCAATTATGCCCCTCAAAAAATAATCATTAATGGTTGAAGATATACGAAGGGGTTTAAAGTGGAAAATGACAACTAGCGGTTGTAATTTGACCATCCGCTTCGGTTGGTGGTTTAGTGGGACAAAAGTGAGGGAAAACTACCTCTAGCAATGACATCACAAGCAAATAGATTTTGTATCGAGACAATTCCATCATTCCTTACCGAAACTGCTCTATTCTATCTCGATGACAATATTATGATGACGTTACCATTTTCAAATATATCATTTAACTCACAATTTTGCGCTTAAATGGTCCAAATGCCCATTTCTCTTCATAGGGAGGAGTAAAGGCAACTGAGGATTTCATTAGATAATTTATATCTAAGAGAAGAAAGTTACCAAAAAAGTCTTAAAATTGTTATGATTGTATCAATTCAGTCAAAATTTTTATTTTTTTTTATCAATTTAGGCTTAAATCTTTTATATTTATACCAATTCAATCTAAAAGAATGTAGGAGTTTGGATAATTGACCTGCCTTCATAATAAAGATCCGGACTTCCCTAACTTTCGACTCCACTTTCAAGGATCGCTAGGGAAATATTATTGCCAGTAACAATATCACAATGATGGTCGTGCTATCTAGTATTCTAAAGAGGCATACTAAGCATATTTAACAAAAAAATTTGAGATGGTATTGGTGTGAGATGAAGACTTGAAGCAATTTACCAATATGAAGTATCTATCATCGGAATAGGTACATTAACTATGTAGCAAAAGGCGCTCAATGACCTAGTAATTTTGCACCATTTTTGTCCAATGCCATGAGAAATACTTCCTTATTGCAAAAATTCAAGTGCTTAGAAAAACTTTATAAATAGAGCGACAGATTAAAAAAAATGCATTTTGAGAAGATCAAATTAGATGAGAGGATGGAATTGACAAGTTAGAACTTTGAATAATTCAGAGAGTCTAGAAGCCGCCAGACTTAGAATTTTATAGGCAGCAAACAGAGAAAACACTCAAGTCGTCAAAGGTACCACCATTCTTTGTTAGACTTTTCCAAAATGGTACCGCAGGCACACGTGATTGAACTGACAAGCATGACCCTAAGCTCCGTCGAGACGGATTCATCAAAGTGAAAGGGGGCCACACACCAACAAAAGCATCTTGAATATCTAGTCCCCACTAGACTGCCTAGTAATTATCATTTTATATCTTTTCACATTGGCTTTTGGGCCTTCACTGACACTGTATCTTCTTTGTATCTCTGGTTTCTTTTCCCCTCTAAATTCGACATCATTAAGAATTCGAAGTCGGGTTTCTGTGTGAATTCGAATGTTAAATGGAAATCAAGGAAATCAAGTGAAATTACACTTGCAATCATGCTTCTATTGGGGAGATGTCAACTAGTCTTATCAGATTACTTTGGTTTCTATATGCCTTTTGTCTTTTTGTGGAGAAAATATTCGGTGGTTGAAATCATCTGCCTACATTTCGCCTATGTGGCGCACGTGAGCTTAAGTGGCTCCACTCAAGGTACGACATGTGCCGTTGGATGTGGAATAAAAAAATAGAACCTGAGATCACTTTTATCTCTTTCCCACTTGAAAAAACCTCTTCCTCTTTTTAATTTTCAAGGCGTTTCCCGTTTTACAGAAGAACGACGAAGAGAAACTCGTCCTCTCCTTTCTCCAGCATGTCCCACCGCCTCTGCAAAGCCTCGCCGGTCACAGCTGCTACTCAAATTTGCCTTTGGCACGTTGCCTCCCCCATGGGCCCCGCCGGCTGCAGTTGCTAGGTCCCGAGCCCCTCCGGCTCTGGCCGATTCCGACACAGCCATCAAGCGCAAGGTCTACGCTCGTGTTACTTGGGGAACCCTGGGTCCGCTGTGGCCGCACATCTGTCAAAAGAAAGATTGTTCTTTTCCCTGTGAGTTCGAATCCTGAAGTTTTTTTTTCAATGTTTTCTGGATTTATTATAGTCATTGAAGTTTTTATAATTCCTTCATGTTTGTGTGGTAATGAAGAAATCTCAATGGAATATTAAATCGGGAGGTTTCATTGGAGACGTCAAAGCTGAAGGACCAAGAGTTTCTAGGAGAAGCTAGTTGTGTGTGGTCTAGAGGTTTTATCTTCTGTTAATTCATCTGAATTTAAAAGGTACGTGTCCTTTTTCTTAAGACGGCTGATAGTAAGATCTTGAATAAGCCAATTAATATGAAAGAATAACTGAAATCTAGAAGATATTTAAGAGGGTAGAGTTTGATGATGCTCAATTTTTAGGATGTCAGCATGCCATCTAATTTGGCCAGTGCGCATGATTCACTCTTTTCGGTTGACTATCTTTCCTCCGATTAATCATGCATAATGCACCTCTTTTTGAAAAGTTTTGAGTTACCAAGGCTTTAACAAATGCTCTGATTCTTCACACTTCAAACTTTTAGTATGAGATTCTATTTATTTTCCGCTTTACATGCGCACTAGATATTCTCTCTCTTGCGTAAGTATTAAACCGTGGCCAACCATTGCCAAAATTGATACATGACGTCCTTTTTTAAGAGTCATTGAATACTTCTTTTTTATCCCCAATGCCAGATATGGCACTTTCTCACCTCGTTTGTGCACTCAATAAAGGAATGAATCAAAATGTACGTACTAAATCCAAATTATTCTACTGCACACTTTCAAGCCTTTTGTTTTTTGGGATTTAGGGGAAGTAATCACACTAAGCGCTCATATGATTCAACCAAAATAAAATTCTTGTGAGGAGTACCAAATTAACTAACATAAGCTTCGCATCAGTCCACACGGTCGAATAATATAGGCTTGTAATCTATTACACTATAGCTAGAGTAACTGACAAATGATTTTATTTTATTATGTGGGAATCAAAGCTTAGAAAAAGAAGCATTAGACTCTTTCCACGCATTCACATGGGAGAAGAAAGTCTTGGTCCACGGGATCCCACCACACTGCACCATAATTTGTCTTTGTCATATGGTCATCAAAAAACTATTGATCTGGACAAGTTGGTCAGAACCACAGCGATGAGTTCTGTCCTCATCATTTCTGAATATCCTCCATATTGATTTGCGTGGCCTGATGGTCCAATTAGCAAAGAGAACTAAGAGAATACCCTTGAAGTCCAGAGGAAGTGCTTGTTTAGCTGGGCTTGCTCGGAAGGAGAGCGTTGAAGAAGTTAATTGCCTCGTCCAACAGAAGCAACTACCACAAAGATTTCGTATATACCAACCACCACTGGTCCGGCCTCTGGGGCTGGAGAAAAGATGAAGCTTTGTTTAAGTGCGGGGGGTTGTGCTTGAAGAGAAGAAACGCATCAGTAAGAACGCCCTCCCGATCACGAGAAATCACTGAGATGCTCCTCTTTTTGTTCTGATATACTGGTTTGATAACTCCAAGTTGAGACGTGAAGGTGATCCTCCTAATTGTACTATCTTTCAGGACTCGGACACAGCTTGGTCTTGGTCTACTCAAAGCTTAGTCTCGAACTCAAAACCCATTGCAGTGAATTCATCTCTGCGTTGCTCCTCCAGGTAAGCCCAACCTTCATTCTCTAGTCTATTATAATTGATAGGATAAAAGACATTTTTTTTACTCATTGCAGAACACCTCAACATCCTTTAGAACGTGCACATGACCTTTTTAATGATTATCATCACATATATTGCTTATTTTTCTATGTTCCTTTTATTCAAACCCGTCGCTAAAGATGACTGGTCCTGTTGGACATGGTGGAATTGCTTGCTGGCCCTCACTCAGGTGCAGTTGGAAAACATTACCTTTGACCGGATACCGTAATGGTTGACTTTATAGTCAACCCTTTTTTTCTTCCTTGAAAGGTGGTTGGCGAAAATCTTTAATTTAGGGACCTCAACTTTAGTTCTTGCATCTGTGCATAAAAAAAATTTCTTTTCTGATTGAGCCCGCTCTTAATTTATTAAAATTTCATCCTATGATCCCAAAGTAAAGTACAAGTGTATACGTAAGTTATACCAATGGGGACTTGGACATCGTTGCTTTGAACCTGCTTCATCATTTATACTTTCTTGTCCTCTTGACATATATAGATGCATGTTTATTTGATGATGTTAATACAATTCATATGAACTCTAAATTTTATTTGAAGGGAATCTTTCTTGTCATAAATAAAGGAAATTAAGAAATTTATTTTTCCTTATGAAATATCTTTTTTATTAAAAATATGTATACCTGAACTTATTGGCCAATCCGCATGATTTTTTTTTTTTTTTTGGGGGCGGCGGGGCGGGTGGGCGGGCGGGCGGGGGGGGGTAAGGGGCAAAAAATGAAAGAAGTCATGTACCAGTTTTGGTGCCGAGCACACCTCCTTCCCCTCTCTCAACTTATGGTTACTTCACTTTGATAAAAAAGTTTCTTTTAGTTCCTAATTATTAATTTATCATTTTTAGTTCTCAAAATTGAAGAACGATACCATGTAAACGTGGTTTGGTTAGTTGCCATGTAGGTTCAGATTAAAAGTACTTTATTTCCCTGACATTTGAAGGGCCACTTTTTTACGACATATGTTGGTACGTGCTTATTTGATGAAAGGAATCTTTCTCGTCCTAAATAAAGAAAATTTAAAAAAAAAAATTTTTCCTGTGAAACTTTTTTATTGATTAAAACATGGAATACCTGAACTTTTAAAGTTGACTATTCCAGGTGAATGCACATAAGTCCCTGATTGATGCATATCGGGACATATCAAGTACTTTATGAAAGGTTTTTGTAGGAAGAAAAATCGGAGAATTCGAGTTGATGGTTCCTGAAAGCTCAACAAAGTCATAGCGTAGTTTATTGGGATCAGATGCGGAAAAAGCCTTAATTTCATGAAACACTTAGAAAATGTATGCGGCGCCAGCACCCGTTAGATCGGAAAAACTTTTCGTCAAGAGTGGAGTTAGAGCAATACCGAGTCAAAATAACACAATGTCTTTTGCTATTGGAACTCGCGAGAGGGCAAATTGGTCTATGGCCAACCTTCAGGGAAAGAGAGATACGGTCTCAAATTGGTCTATTGCTGTTAGACGTTCTCAAATAATTGGTCTTTTGCTGAAATAAGTTTTAATTTAATCAACGTTAAAGTCTTTGGCCAAAATTCAAACAAAAATCACGTTAGTTTCAGGATGTTAATACTAGAAATTAATTATTAAATGATGTTATTCTTTAAGATCCACGTGGCCATCTCCTTTATTGGCGAAATTATGGTCAAGGTCTTCTGAGTTATTTCTTTCCACTCAACCAAAAGGCATAATCGACCAAAAAAACCGAAAGGCATTATTCTTTATTGACCGGGCTTTGTGAAAGTTGTAGAGCGGTGGGGTCCTATAAAGTAAGGCGTTTTTACCCGAAACTTTCCCTTCTAATAAGGACAAGTTCTGAATAGCGAGCAATAATTTACATGACCACGCCATAAGATTCCCCTTTCTTGCTCATAAAAGTGTGGAAAGAGATTAATATTTCTTTTTTGATGCAATGGTTAGTACAAGACAAAGACATAATCGTAAGGATCCATGTAATAATTTCTTCTTCTCTATACATAATTTCCCGTACTAGTGTGCACAATGAAATTAATTAATTAATTACTGTGCCTAATCGCCGAGGATTCTAGTTACCTATAAAGGATTCCTAGAGTAGAGTGAATAGTGCTCCTTATGATGATGGCCAAGTGGCTGCTTGCCCTTTAGCCGCTAGTTCCTTTTTTATTGATTGTATAATCACCGATTTTTCAAATAGCATGAAGAGCGAAAGATGGAATTTTTTATTATCCCGCTCCTAAAAGCGGTTTGTCCTTAATATACCTAAAAGTAAGTTCAAAGAGTTCCTTTCTGATCTGCTTGCTCTCAACACAGATTGGTTTTAATATATCATCGGCCATTACATGTCCGATCCTTTCTTTCTCTCCATTGTTGGCCCATTGCAAGAACTGAGCATAAAATCTTTTCATCATCTAGTCGTTCCAAGTCAAAGCCGAAGGTATTGTAACATCTTCCTCGATCAGCTTTCCTCTTCGGTGAATTTTCAGTTCCCCGTTGCTTTCTTCCTCGACAGTGTTCACTTGTTTTCGGATTGTGCTGATAATGTCCACTTATGTTCTGTTGTTGTCAGGACCGACGTTGGCCAGAATTCCTCTTCATCCGTCTTGCTGACAAGCCAGCAGCCAAGAAATATTGGCTTCTCTTGCATCCTTTACAGTGAAGTCACTCCTGGTATGTCCGTCATTACGTTTCTACTTTTGGTGTCCTATCAGCGCTTGTTTCACTTTCACCCCTGTTTGGTAATCTGGTTCTATTGATTATATCCCAAAAAGCATAGAAGCATAAAAATGGGTGAACTAAATGCAACATGAACTCATTTCAGAGGCACCAATATTGATCTCTCTGAGCTTTTATATGTCCCTTAAATGGTCATTGTGTGACATCATGCTCAACCATCTTCTTGTTGGTAGCGTGATTCGCAACTTGAAAACACTATGGTGAACTTGGAAAATTAGCAAGTCTGTGATCACAGATTCTTTCTCATTGCAAAGCGCAGATCCTTTAAAGCATGCGAATATTACCTGCTTCAAACAAACATTTTCAAAATTATCATTACATATATTGCATATTCTTCTTACTTCATTCTTTGTACTGAAACCAGTTGGCATAAACGGTAGACTGGTTGAACTAGCGCATACTTACTCTCTCTCCAGTTCAACCTACGGTACCGTTTTTAAAACATTGCCTATAATCAGAGAACGGAATGGTAGACTATAAGTCCTCCATTTTTTTCTTGAAAGGCGGGTATATGATAATCTTTAATTAAGGGCCCTCACCATTGGTTCATATATTTCTGTCCATAAAGGGGAATTGGACATCGTTGCTTTAAACCTGCTTTGTCCTTTTATGAAGTGAGAGGATCCAAAAAAAAGAAGAAACTTTTCAAGGGGGGAGAGAGAGAGAGAGAGAGTCCTATGCAAATTAATGCGGTCCAAACTTCCTCCATTTGGTAACAAAAAGATAAACATACATACATATACATATATATACACACACACATACATAATACCATACTATATGCAAGGTCTATATTTCCCATTCCTGATTGAAGGAAACTTTCTTGCATCATGCCTTTGATCAGTGGCTTACAAATTATGTACAAATGTTAACATGAGTGATGTCCATATTGTCCTGACTTAATCCTTGTAATTTATTATGCTTAGGACATTGAATTGAACATGACTACAATATCTTACTAAATAGGGCCCAACTCGGAGCCTCAAGCTCACAACCTCATGTGATAACTAATGATAGAACAAATGTTGAATATTTGGCTTGATTTTTCTGTTTAATACTTTTTGTCATCCTTTTCTAGGTCAAGACCTCATCCTCAATATTCTGAATGTCGATCAATAAGTATCTATTTGCTTTCTAAAACTTGTTTAAGCAAAGTAAAATGGAATGCTTGTCTTCTCCATGAACAAGAGAGTATAAGTAAGCATCATTAAGCTCCTAGGAAACTCATCCGGATCATAGCAAATCATTGATATCCTCAAGTTATCTTAGTAAGTGGCACCTCTGCTACCCTTGTTGTGTCCACACAAAACAAGGGATGCACATGATCACGTATGCATCTCTTAGTTTTTCTTTGTGAGAAATAAATTTAACACATTTAAAATGGACAAAATGATATTTATCCAAGTATGATTTGTAAAGTTATCTCTCAATATCGATGCACCCTTGAGAGAAAATTAGAGGGGACGATATGTCTCAACATAAGACAAACTAAAGCTTGACCAAAATCTATTAAATATGACAAAAGAAAATTTGCGCCAAGAGCGGCCGAGATCACTTGACAGCTTTATTACTCGCTCACAAAGTGCATGAAGTGGGGATTTAATGGATTTCCAATTTATATGAAGCTAACTATGGATAAAAATAAATTATTGTAAGAAAACTATAAATTGCATTGAAAAAGTATATAGTGAGAAAGTAAAAGGTGTAGTAAAAAGAGAGCTTTACGACTCTAAATCACTGGTACTTATAACCTGTAATAATCACCGTCCCCTCCTATACTTGCAAGAGCCACCCACACAGCTCCATTCTTCATTCCACCTCTTTTGCAGGTTGCAGCCTCAAAGATGAATGCTACCACGTGCAACTCATCATGGCCTCTCACTTCATAGCTACACCTATATGACATGAGACTTTTGGTAGAGAGAATGTTGTTGCTGGCAATGGACAAATTTCATTTAACGAAGTCTTTGCTTGGGGTTGCATGGCCAAGATAATAAGTGTTAGAATGCAAAATGTGCAATCCCAAGATTTCCATAACTAGAACAAGAATATGCATAATTGAGTAGAAATATTAATGCACCTGTTTTAAGATCCATCGTTCTTAAAGTAGAAGCGGAAAACCGATATTCCACGTGCAAGTCCTTCTTTTCTATTGCCCTCTATATCACTGACTCAATGAGACGGCATCCTCACCCTTTAAGTTAGGTTAACGCTTCTTATGTGAGGATACATGTGAGAATTAAGGTTAGAGGAGAGATTTGAGCACTATTTATAGAGTTTCCAATCAGGCTCCCTCATTACAGGCTAGGCTCAACTCGGCCTACACTAGCTAACCCCATATTAGACTAATTAAGAAATCTTCTATCTCACCCTTAGACCAATCCTGTTTTACGATAACCATAAAACGGTAAATTACAATATTAATTAATGTAGTCCACGTTAGAAAAACTCTTACATTTTCCCACTTGAACTATATTAATTGAAATTGTACTACATGTGTGCACCTTGGTCTAGAGATAATTCTTAATAGTCAATCATATTCCATAAAGTCTCAAACACTTAATCATAACGGTAACTGCATGTATACACACAGAACCTTCCATAGTCACAAGTGCTCTCAACTTTATTGATATGGATTCAATATGGTAGTGTGGCAAATAGATAACATCTCTCATAAAGAGATCCCATTTGTCAGTCACCATTTTCTTACCTTAAGTGTCACAAAAACTTGTGTCGCTAGAGAATGTCATTCTCTTACCTTAAGCGTCACAAAAAACTTGTGCCACTAGAGAATGTCTTTATGGTTCCAATGAACCCACATATGCCTTGTCCTTACGGTCAATATTTCTTTATGTATAATAAGGCATATGCACAAGGCTAATAACCGGATGCCCCTAGCCTTCACTCATGAGACTTTATCAATATGTATTCAACATAATAACAACACATTCAAAAATATTTTATTAAATACAAAAGTTGATACATCTTAAACTGTTACTAAATGTAACGAACACAAATGTAAACTTTATTATAATAAAGTCAAAATAGCTCCCACTAAATAACAGCATCTCATGATGCTCTTAAACTCATATCAATGACATGTCATTCAAGAACAAAAGAGCAAAGCCCTTTAGTTAGTGGATCTACAACCACATAATCTGTGGATACATGCTATATTATAATGTCACATTTCCGTACCGTTTCTTATTGTCAAAAATTTGACTGCCAAATATTTAGACTCTTTGAAACCTTTATTGTTAATACTATAAATTTATTGTCTTAATATAACCGTATGGGTCAATTTATAAAATTAAAAACGGTCAACTCCTTAATGAGGTTCTAGAGCCTAATAGTCCAAGTAACAATCTAAAAGAATATTACAAACTATGCTTCCATAGTAGAATACGATATAGAACTTTATTTAATACACCTCCTACTAACATAAATAAGTATTCCATTATTGATATTATGCCATCCCAACAGCCAGCAAAGTTTACATCTAAATATCCTACTAGCTGCAATAATTAAACATATCTGTAAATTAACATATAATCTCTTGTTCTCTTTAAGTACCTTAAAATGTTTTTGGCAATAACCCAATAATTGTGTCCTGAATTTGACTGATGTCTACCTAGAAGTCCTGTCGCAAATACGATATTTAGTCTAGTGCAAATTCGAGCATACATTATACTTTTAAGTGCACTGACACAAGATACACCCTTTAACTAGATTTTTTCAATATCTAAATAAGGACAATGTAATAGATTCAGTCCATCATCATTGATGACAGGAGCAATTCCTAACTGGTAATGATGTATATTGAATATTTCCAAAATACGATCAGCAAATGTCCTTTGAGATAAATCTAATAAAATATGGCGATAAGAATCATTACAGACCTTAGTGCAAAGAATAAGAGATGCCTCAAGGTCACTACTTGTAAGCGGTATCATGTACATATATATTGAATTTCCTCCCACTGACCTTGTGGTGTATATTGAATTATTTTGTTCCCAATTGAACGAAATAACAACACTATAAAACTTTAATAATATTATTTGGAAATTTGCTTAAAACTATGAAAAAGAATTTTTAGTCTACACACGAGTTTACTTGAATCATCTGCTGCAAAATCTTTCAGTTGCACTATATAAATTTTGTATCTATTTGGCGTAACTCCATATCAAAAATAAACTATTGATACCACGTTCACTCTAAAAGAATCTTTAAAATACTAGAAATAAATAATTATTTTTTCATTATAAACTATCCACCCCTCTTTCAAAGTGAAACATTTATCATTTTTTTATGGCATCTAATCACTAACTAGATTGAAGATAAGAAATAACATTTATATAAGTTGCTAAATCAACCATGTAGTAAATATTGTAATCATGCTCTCACATATAGACTATATAGTCTGATGGTATAACCAATCGTCTTTCCCTAGCAAATCTCCTGAATAAAGTTATAACCACTTCATTCTGCACTTGAGAGGTTTGAGAATTTTTCATCATAAACTATATTAATAATAGTACCTTGAACCTCAACAAGTTTAGTCTATGATATAGGAGATTCCACCATTATCTTTATAGGTAAAGACAAAGACACAGTAATCTTACATCGTACTATTATCTTTAATAGTCTAAGAGCAGATATCCTCTACAATTACGTCGAACTCTAGAAACTTTACTGTATGTGATTCCATAATTCTCGTACATTCTTTAGAGTCATAAAAACAATATCCCTTTGAACAATTTATGTAAGATACAAAATAATTCAGAGTGGATATGAATTGCAACGCACTAAAATTGGATTAGATAATCTCACTTATACATGACACCTCTATATTTTAATATCATTCAAGTTAAAATTATGTCTAATCCATAATTCAAAAGAAGTTTAGGGAACAACTTTGGTAAAAAACACGTTTTGTATGTAAAAATGTTGCTTTCAAAATATCAACTCACAGAAGACCGGATAAATTAGTCTTACTAATCATACTCATCACCATGTTCATTATGGTGCAATTATGCATTTTGGCCAAATTTTCTTGTCAGGATTTTTAGGCATAGTAATTAAATTATCACCTTAGAATTTATTAAATATTTGACAAATAACCCTTTAAGCTATTCCGCATTGTCATACTTACTAAAATACTCACTGTCACTATTAAACCTGACAACATTTAAGATTAATTCTAAC
Source organism: Eucalyptus cloeziana (assembly GCA_014182715.1). Taxonomy (NCBI): domain Eukaryota; kingdom Viridiplantae; phylum Streptophyta; class Magnoliopsida; order Myrtales; family Myrtaceae; genus Eucalyptus; species Eucalyptus cloeziana. The sequence goes on along the minus strand of CM024635.1, from coordinate 27,931,394 downwards.
CGATTTATTCTTTACCTCGGTCATTTTACTTCCACAATAATCAATAGAAGTATTTAAATAACCGTTAAGAGTAGACAAGATATCAACATTATCACATTTTCTACTCTTTCTTTAAACATATTTGAGATTATTCCTTAGACATAAATTTTTTTGGAAACAACCTTTTCAACCTTATACTAGACATAAGTTATAATCTCAAGCCACTAAGACTTCCATCATCTTTTTAGCAGTACAATCAGTTGGTAAATCACTTTCAAATGTTCCTGAATGGAATGCTTCATGGATAGTAAGCAAATTATATTGCTATTTTCCCAAACAACAAATCATATGTCCATTACTTAAAATTTGAAGTAGTAAAAACCTCAATAATAGTTGAGTTATTAATTACAGAAAAAATGATTGAAAAATAAGTATTGTATATAATTAGCATCATGTGAGCACTGTGTAACTTGACGTACAAGTACACATCTAGAGAGTTACATAATTATATAATCACCTTTGGGCAGAATACATGACATGCAGTTGTACACTCTCCACATGATAACAGTTATGAGAATATATGGCATATGAACCACTAGGATCAGTCACTCCACCACCACACCATCATGTATCCCTCCATAAACTAATACACAATCACATCATTTGGGAGTATGACTACACATTAGACTATGAGACATCCCAATCAATATACGAGACCGAAATTTCTCAAACTCAATCAAGTGTGCCACTTTGGCGGTCACAACTTAATTGAATTCTTGAAACTCTCTCATACCAGGGATATAAACTTTACTTCTCACATACACCATATACAGTGGAGTTATTAATTACATAAAAAATGACTGAAAAATAAGCAATGTATATAATTAGCATCATTTGAGCACTGTGTAACTTGACATACAAGTACACATCCAGAGAGTTACACACATAATCATATAATCACTTTTGGGCAAAATACATGCATGCAGTTGTACACTCCCCACATGAAAGTGGTTATGAGAATATATTCCATTCTTTGTGAATTCATCACCTTTGGGCATATGAATCACTAGGATCAGTCACTCCTCCACCGCATCATCATGTATCCCTTCATAAACTAATACACAATCACCTCATGTGAGAGTATGACTACGCATTAAACTAGGAGACATCCCAATCAATATACGAAATAGAAATTTCTCAAACCCAATCAAGTGTGCCACTTTGGCGGTCACAACTCAATTGAATTCTTGAAACTCTCTCATGCTAGGGATATAAAATTTACTTCTCACATACGCCATATACATTGGAGTTATTAATTATATAAAAAATGACTGAAAAACAAGCAATGTATATAATTAGCATCATCCAATTAAGGGCAAAATCTCTGTGCGTTCGAGTTCTAGGGTTGTGGAGGCTTTGATATAACATGTTGGATGCAAAATGCGCAATCCCAAAATATCCATAACCAGAACAATAACATGCATAATTGAATAGAAAGATTAACGCACTTATTTTAAGATCCATCGTTTTTGAAGCGGAAGCGGAAAACTGATGTTCCACGTGCAAGTCCTCCTCTATTGCCTTCTGTATCACTGGCTCAATGAGACGGGCCCCATCTCCCTTTAGCATTAGGTTAACGCTCTTTATGTGAGGATATATGTGAGAATTAGGATTAGATGAGAGACTTAAGCACTATTTATAGAGTTTCCAACCAGGTCCCCTCATTATGGGCTAGGCTCAACTCAACCCACACTAACCAGCCCCATATTAGACTAATTAAGAAACCTTCTATTTCATCTTAGACCAACCGTAAAACAGTAAATTACAATATTAATTAATGTAGTCTACATTAAGAAAACTCTTACAATAAGTACATCTCTAAAGCCACAAGTTCTTATGTTTTAATAGTAGCCCGCTATTGTTCCTGTTGACACGTACTCGGTTCGTTTGAGCCATGTAACATGCTCTTAGAATGTAGTATGTAATTTTCCTTTGCACACTTGCTCGAATCAACATAGTCGTTCTGTCTGAATTCTTTTGTTACTTATCCAACACCAAGTGAACTAGCGTATCTTGCTTGCCAATTACTAAAAAGAAAGAATCTATTTGGTGAACCGGCACCCGTAGGAGCTTCTTATTTCAATGGAAAACTTGCTTTGTGTTAGCGATTATACCTTGCTCCTGTGTGCTAGGACAAGGTGCTCCTAGAAATATTTTTGCGCTTTTATATATTCTTCATGACCGTCTATTTCTTCTAGAGGCTCAGATGATGAATTAACATTATTCCCTCCATTTTGGCTCACGAAAACATATTGACTTAAAAGACTCGTATTATAAATTGATTGATAGGGCTATTTCCAACCTCTTGTTCATTGGAGACACATCTTTCTTTGTCAACTGACGAAAATAACATCCGACGTATGGAAACTACTGAAGAACTAATATACCCATCTCTACCCTTCTGTTTTTGTTAAATAATTTTATTTTTCATACCAAAATAACAAAAATCTATGTTCGGAAATAAATAAGTTGTTAATTAAATCAGCTCTACGATCATGGAAAATGATTTTATACAAAAAGAAAATATGTCTCAAGTCACCGAATAAAACTCAATATCAAGGATGTCTCGGTCCATGACTTCTTACTTTTTATATATCATGTTTTATTCCCCACTACCGCCCCTGCTTCTCCTTTTTTAATACTTTATAATCATTCTGAATCTCCCTTTGTATTTCAAAAAGAAATAATCATTGGAAAAATAATTAAATTCACAAATTTTCCGTATTGGTAATCTCCACAAACTTGGAACTCTTCTTCAAATGACAGTAGATAGCATAGTACCGATTAAAATTGGCATTACAAGAATATATGATTTTGAAAAATCCCATAACAATTATACTAGCTTAGATTTATCTTATTTACAATATACTAAAAGTTTTCTCAATTACTTGAGAATGACTTGGTACTTAATTATAGTAATTTGTTGGTCACTTTTTTTGTACTATTCACTTAATAAGATTTCTTATTCTACCTTCGTTTTATATATTTATATTTAGTCAAATTTTTCTCTAATGAGTTATATTCCATATTTCTCCACATTGTGAACAATTGCTGGAAATTCAAATACATTAGAGTAACTAAATATAATATGTTAGAAAATCACAAATGGGAGGAGTAGCGGGGCGGGATAGGGCTAACACACTCGAACTCTCTCTCATTAACACTTTCAGAGCGTGGAATTGTGAAGTAAAATTTGTCGGAGCTCCCGAAGAGTTATCCCCATTGTCAAGAAACAAAAAATAAAGAAAACAAGGACAACAGAAGAAAAAATGAGAAATATTTAGCCTTTTATCGCTCGTCGTAGACCAGTAACGTGTTGCGTATCCACGTAAGATCATCTGCACATTCCTCAGTCTCTCTGTCTCTCTCTATCTATCTGGTTTTGTTCTACTGTTCTCGTTGTTTTATCACTTTGCTCTTTCTTTCTTTTCATACGTCGAGTGATTAGTTCTGTCTCTGTTCAGTTCCTTTCGCCCCCATTTGTTTAAGCAAAAGGAGACATAACAAGAGGAAAAAAAGGGTTCGGAAAGAAATTTATAGGAAAAAAGGAAGACATGGTCGAGGATTTTGTAGCTGGCATTGCATCAAAACTTGGTGAGTATCTGATTGCTCCCATTGGCCGCCAATTTGGGTACGTGCTGTTCTACAAGAGTTACGTCGAAGATCTCAAAAATGAAGTCAAGGAGTTGGAGACTGCAAGGCAAAGGGTACAGCACGTTGTTGATGAAGCTGGGTGTAACAGAAAACCCATTCAAACTGATGTTGAGGATTGGCTGGAGAGGGTGAAAAAGGAGGCTAAGGAAGCAGAAAACCTGTTAAAACATGGCGAAAGTGCAAAAAGTGCTTGCTTCCGTGGGTGGCTTCCCAATCCTGTGGTGCGCCATCCAATTGGTAGGAAGGTGAAGAAGATAACTAAAGTCATTCATGGACTCCATCAGAAAAGCCGAAATAGTAACTTCCAGAAGGTCTACTATGAGAATACTCCGATAGGATTTGTCAATGCCACCACTTCCACTGCAAGACCTGTTGACAAGAAAGAAGATGGCCTAAAGTCGAGGGCTTTAATCACAGAGGATGTAATGAAGGCTATAGCTGATGACAGGGTGCGTGTGATTGGGGTGTATGGACCAGGAGGGGTTGGCAAGTCCAAGCTTTTGGAGGATGTCGAAAGGCGAGTTAGAGAAGAGAATTTGTTCGATGTGGTTGCCATGACAAATGTATCACGCAATCCCAATCTAAAAAGAATCCAAAAAGAAATCACTGACCAACTGGGCCTGCACTTCATGAATGAGAAAACTGTTCGTGGGAGAGCATACCGTTTGCGTGAGGCATTAGAGAGTGATCCTAAGAAAAATGTTCTCATCATTTTAGATGATCTATGGGAGAAGTTAGAGTTGAAGGAAATTGGAATCCCTTCTGATGATGATAATAAAGCAAGAGGCTGCAAGCTATTACTAACGTCAAGAAATCGAGATGTTTTGCGTATTGCCATGGGTTCTGATCAAGAATTCCGACTCGATGAGTTAAAGCATGAAGAAGCCCGAAGACTCTTTGAAAGAACAATGGGGGATAGAGTTAACAATCCTGAGTTTGAAACCTGGGTAGATGAAGTGGTCAAGAATTGCGGAGGCTTGCCACTTTTGATTGTTCCGTTGGCAAAAGGGTTGAAGCACAAAGATTTGGCTGCATGGAGGAATGCTTCGACTAACAGAGACCTGTCAGATGTAAAATCACTTGTGGAACTAAGTTACAATGACTTGAAAGATGAAAGGATCAGATCATTGTTCCTAGTTTGTGCTCTAACCTCGGGGAGAATTTCCACGAGGGAATCCCTTGTCTACTGCATGGGTTTGGGTTTGTTTAAAAAATTCAGCAACACCATCCAAAAAGCTAGAGATAGGTTGATTGAGGATCTACATACCCTGCAGGACTCTTCGTTGTTACTAGAAAGTGATGATATGCAACGGTTCAAAATGCATGACATATTTGTTGATGTGGCCAGCTCTATGCATGATGAATTTATGGACATGAAATGGAATGCCTTGGTCGGGAGGAAGGATTACGGGTTTAAAGAATGGTCCGAGGATGAGCTCAGAAAATGCACCACGATATCCTTCCCTTATGTTGGCATTGATGAGCTCCCTGAAAAATTGGACTGCCCAAACTTAAGGATGCTTCTATTATTCGAAGACAACCCGTCTCTCAAAATTCACGATTTATTTTTTGAATCTATGAAGAAGCTCCAAGTCTTGGACTTGACTGGCTTATCTTTAACCTCTCTACCTTTGTCGATTGAGTTCCTTGAAAACCTCAAGTCGCTATCCCTTGATTTCTGCCATTTGGGTGATGTGACTGTTCTTGGAAAGCTGAAAGGATTACAGTTCCTAAGTTTCCTAGACTCTACAATCGCTCGGTTGCCCCCAGAAATAGGTGGACTAACAGAATTGAGATTTTTGGACTTGAGAGGGTGCTCCAGGCTTAAAGTTATCGAACGGGGCGTGCTTGGAAGCTTGGTTAATTTAGAAGAACTATACATGGAAGACAGTTTTGATCAGTGGGAGGCCGAGGACGAAGCATCGCAAAGCAACGCCAGCCTGGCTGAGTTGAAGAGTATGAAAAAGTTGAGCACTTTATACATCGCCATTCCTCATTCTGCTAATCTCTCAAGAGACCTGCCATTTGGGAAATTGAACAAGTATAAAATCCAAATTGGGGATGTTTGGGATTGGTCAGGTGAATACAAAGAATCCAAAACTTTAAAGCTCAAGCTGGATTCAAGCAATCTTCTTGAAAAGTGGGTGCAGAGATGTTTGAGGATAACACAAGATCTCCACTTGGATGGATTGCAAGGTGGCATCGATACAATTCACGATTTGTGCATCGAAGGTTTCCAAGAATTGAAGTATCTTCACGTTCAAAATAGCCCATCAGTTCAATACATTGTTCACTCAACAGAGAATGTCCAGTGCACTGCATTTACGAAATTGGAATCGTTGTTTCTCGAGAATTTGAACAAACTGGAAAAGATTTGTCGAGGCTGTCTCGCCTCAGAATCCTTAAGCAAATTAAAGATTGTGAAATTGGACAATTGTGGTGAAATCAAACATTTGTTTACATTTCCCATGACGAGGATATTCTTGCAACTCGAAGAGATTGAAATAAGCAGATGCCACTTAATGCAGCTAATTGTTGCGGATGCCGAGGCAGATGAAGACAAAATTGAAATAAATGATGATCACGCAGTGAATTCATGCAATTTGCGTAGGCTGACATTACGCAACTTGTCAAAGATGGCGAGCTTCCATGAAACCGTGGATCATTCAGTCGTATTTTTTTATGCGCACCAGGTAAATTTCATGCTTTATAGAAGGGTCATGTTTCTACATGTGGACCATCCTAATTGGGGGAAACCTTCTTCGATTAGATTTGTGATCATAAACATGGACATTACCTTCAATTAAATCTGTCGGTCACAGAAATATACTTGGTCGAAGCATGGGTTAACTCATTACTCAATTAGTGATACCCTCGTTAATGAAATCTGGGGGAAGACAAATAAAATAACACGAATGAAGTTCGCGACTTCTATAGCCTTTTTCAATTTCTTCACCTTTCAAAGGCATTTTTTTTTTTAGGGGGTCAAATTCAAAGGTTAGACTTGTTAAAATATTTACTTTGGAGGTATAATTTATAGAAGTTTTGTGTAACTTTACAAAGTAATATGCATTCATCAACCAAACCACAAAAAAAAAAAAAAGTAGTAACATTTGGATCTTTTACTATTTTGTGTCAACAAGTATTGATTTTATTCAAATGTGATTATATAGATATTTCATTTATAAACACATTGAAGCATTGACTTTAGAATTCCCTCAATTCACTTTTGATATATGCGTCTAAATTATGAGTACTAATGTGATAAATAATTTGTCTTTGAGATTCTGCTTTCTAGGACAATTAAGACAAATAAAAATTTAATTTTTCAAACTGGAATTGCTATGTGATATATGATCACATGAAAAAGAATTATATATTGTTAATCACATCGTGCTTTACTTGTGTTAATGTTATCAACATAGTTAAATAAGCACCATACTATATATAGATGTTTTAAGTAGTCTAAACATTTATCATTTCTTAATGGCAAAATTATATATGTGAACACATACATTCATGGATATATTCTTTTTCTTGGCTAGATGACTAAGCTTTCCACATAGATAAACTTTCTTAGAATGAGAAAGAGTATCTTAGGTCCTTATATAGGTAAATTAAACTCCTTGATGAAATTGACTACGATGCCCACATGGGTGCTGTCGTGACTAATTCATTAGTTCATGGATCTTATAGTGAGGAACCCCTTCTTTTTTCTTTTTTTCTTTTTTTCTTTTTTTCTTTTTTTGACCTTGTTTACTTTCAATCTTTTGATGAGAGATTTTTTCTTCAAATACTTTGAGAAAAAAAAAATCCATACTCAAATTGCACATGCAAATCAATTGAAAATATAGTTTTGAGCTATTTGTCAATTCAATTTAAAGCTATTGGTTAGAAATTATATACAACATGAATTGTAAAATTTAGGCAGAGAGCACAAAATTTGAGGGTGAATTCAATAACACCAGTAATTCAGGGATTCTAAAGTCTCTCTTATTATTATATATGTCATGAAGTCCGAATACATATAAGGTAAATGACAAGTAAATGTAAAGTTTTTAAATTATAAAGAGAGAATAAGTTAGAAGTAAAAAAATCACTCTTCTGCTTTTTCTTCCATTATCTTTAAATCTATTATATGACATACACACACAACACTCGTTCATAATTTCTAGTTGCACGCATTGTAATGAGATTATGTGGGGTTATTCACCCCTCCCAGCTAAAAAAAGAATGATGCATATGCCTTCATAACGTTATTCTCTTGGCTTCTTAAGGTTTCGTTGCCATGGTTGGAGTCCTTGACACTGTCTGAACTGCCCAAATTGAAAGAGATATGGAACTCTCAATTTCTATCAGATGTGAGCAATCTAAAATTTCTAAAAGTAGAGGATTGCATGTTTCTCTTGAGCATCATCCCCTCAAGTTTGCTAATAAAGTTACAGAATTTGGAAGCCATAACCATTGAGAGATGTCAGCTAATACGAGAAGTATTTGACCTTGAAGGATTGACAATCAATGGGGATGTTGAGATTCTATCGCGATTGACCAAATTAACCTTGAGTGACTTACCAAGTTTGGGACACATATGGAACAAAAATCCAAGGAGAGCGTTGTGTTTCCAAAACTTAAGAGCACTAAAAGTGCAAAACTGTGAGAACCTGAGGTTTCTTTTTTCTTCTTCCATGGCTAAAGCACTTGGGCAAATAAAAGAAATAGAAGTAGTGAGTTGTAAACTGATTGAGGAAATTATGGAGCAAGAAGAAGAATTGGAGAAAGCTACAACCACGAACACTTTGGTATTCCCTCTATTAACCTCCTTGTCTCTTGAGGAATTACCAAGTCTCAGGATATTCTCTAATGGAAAGTACTATATTCACTGTCCATCCTTAACAAGATTGAGAATATCTGGATGCCCCAAAATGATGACTTTTTCTTCATTAGAAGGAAAGCAACAGTCAATGACAACTGATACAAGTTTACAACAAGCATTTGGTTGTATCAACTCTGGCTTGTCCTTGCCAGCCTTCTTCAATCAAAATGTGAGTAGACATATCTGGAACTTTCTATTTTTTTTTTATCGTAGAAATTATTCTCAGAATACTAGTGGAAAACTCTACCAGTCAGCATGTACTATACAGCCTCTTGCTCCTCCATGCATATGTTGTTTTTTCATGCAATTGGATAGTCTTGGGTAATCAACTTGATGAGAATATACTAACATATTAGAGCATCCATTTAGGAGTTCAAAGTCAAGGAACTAACATATCGTCTTGTAATGCAGGTTCATTTTCCAAGCTTGGAAGAGTTGACGCTCCTGTCATTGTGCGGGTTGAGGAGAATATGGCACAACGAAATCCCTGAAGAATCATTCTGCAAACTAGCATCCATCTCGGTCAGAGATTGTGAAAATCTGTCTCATATTTTTCCATCAACTTTAATAGTGAGGCTCCAGAGCCTGAAAATGATTGAGGTGGTCGAGTGTACTTCTTTGGAAGCATTAATGGAACATGTCTCTGTCAATACTAAGGAAAGGCCAAAATGTATGACCTTCTTAGGCCTAAAAGAAGTGAAGTTGTGGCACTTGCCAAGGTTGAATGCGATAGTGACAAGCAGCACCAAAGCAATGTTCAGTCTTCCTAGTCTGACTGATGTTAGCTTGCGCTGTTGCGACGATTTGAGATATCTCTTCACAAAGGATACAGCGAGAACTCTGGATAAACTTGAGAAGCTAGATGTTTCTCGTTGCATTAACATGCAGCAAATAATTGCAGTGGAAGAAGGTGAAGAGCAAAAGATGAAGGCAGTGAAGTTCTCTCATTTATGTACATTGAAGCTTTATTCCCTTAAGAGCTTGACTAGTTTCAGCTCAGGAAATGGTGCATATGAGTTTCCCTCCCTACGAAATCTCTCAATTATGGAATGCACTGAACTCAAGGCATTTATATTGAGGCCGCCGGCAGCAAGTAAGGAGATGAATGAGCGAACTGTTAGTTTTGACAAAGGTCCATATTGTTTATTTGACAAGAAGGTTTTCCTCTTTCTCTTTCCTTTCTCTCAGCAGTATCGCTACTCATGTGATTTGGTTTCTTCTTTATGATGCTCTAGATTCGTAAGCAACTTTACTTCTATATCATTCATTGTGACTTTAGCCAGATGATGTTTTTGTAGGTCATACTTCCCAATTTAGAAGAGCTACGCCTAACAGAATTGAATCGAGAGAATTATGGGAGAGTGAGTCCATTTGCTTTCACAACCTAACTTCTATAAGAGTTGAGGACTGCCCGTGTTTGAGAAACCTTTTTATAATGTCTATGGCAAAAAGTCTGGGACATCTCCAATATCTCGGTCTAGGTGGTTGTGGAGAGATGGAGTACATTGTTGGCAGAGAAGAGGAGAAACCTGAAGAAGCAGCTGACAAAATTGTAATTCCTCAACTTGTCACTCTATATATTCACAACATGCCAAAACTCAGAAGTTTCTGCCATGAGAAGCATATTTCAGAGTGGCCCTCACTGAAACAGTTAAGTATTGAAGATTGTAAAGCTGTGAAGGTGATATTAGGAGATGCGAGCTATAGAACACTGGGGGGCAACATTCCAATAGAGCAATCGCTTTTGCCAGTTGAAAAGGTTTGCACTCGTTTTCTTTAATGGCATATCTAGAATTCTTGTCCCTGATGGTTTGAGCTAGACAATGTGGGGTGATTTATGCTCAGTCATTGTATTCTTTTAGAAATTATAGAATTTTATCTAATGAGAAACTTCTCTGATATAAACATATTAACACATATCTAAACTTATCCTAGTTTCAAAAAATTATATATTTTCATTGATTTTAATATTTAGACTAATGTAACGCTTCATAACACCGTAACTGAAGTACAAATATTGCTGAGAGGCCAAGCTCCTTAACTAATTTAGAGTCTCTACTATGCTAAAGAGGGTGGCTCAAAATTAAATCTTATTTAATGTAAAGATCGAGGGATAATGACACGATGAGTCCCAAAACTTGTCCAGTACTTCATTAAAGTCTTTTTTTTTTTTTTTTTATAATCATTCAAGTTGTAATATTCACACTCCTTACGCATTTGGAGACTTGTTAAGTCCATCTGTTTTTTGTAGATTCAAAATATGCAATTTTTATCATATTTTCTGTCCTACATGGATTCCTTCTGTCATTATCCCTAAGATGAATTACAAAGATTATGACTTAAACTGCATGTAATTAACTTAATATTTTTTCTTTTTGGGTTCAAATTAGTGAAGAGGAGCTTTGGTGTTCAGCAACTCTGTATTCGTGGCTCCACAAGAACCAATAATTGCTATGCATGGCAAGAGAATTTGCTGCTACATATATTATATGCAAATATCTTAATTGCAGTGACATGGAATCTATAATTCAATGACGGTGTCATTTTACTACTATATGACACATATGTTAGCAATTAAAGGTATAGAATGAAAGTGCATAGCAGGGTAGGTTCAGAATCATAAAAGTTGATGGGAGAAAAGATGCTGGCTACATTTTCTAAATGGTTCAAAAAAATGGCAGAGTAGATTCGCTATTGTGCATGGTGTGTGTTGGAATGAGTGAAATCTAAGTTAGCCTAGATTGGAGGTTTATGGGAAATATATGATGCCTAACTAAGGAGGCTATGGGTTATGTTACTGCTCAAACATAATGCGTGATATGCATTACAAAGAATTATGCTTCTACTTTAGTAAAAAAAAATGTGACAAATGGATTTCAAGAGGTGGTGTCTGTTTAAAAGTTGTTTTCTTTTCTTTCTATTCTATCAATAATATTTATCCTGTGATTTCTTTATTCTTGAAAATGAAGTTCTCTCTTTATGGAAGAGGCCAGAGGGTCAACTCTAATGAATTATGACGGAAAATAACAGATTGTGTTTCCTGGCATGGAGTCAATGTGCATCTCGCACATGAATAATGTGGAGAAGATATGGACAGATGAGTTTGCTTCAAATGCCTTCAGCAAACTCAAGACACTAATAGTAGAGTATTGTGAGAAACTTTCATCCATATTTTCATCTGACACTATCCTTACAAGATTCCAAAATCTAGAGGAGTTAACTGTGACCGATTGTGGTTCTTTAGAAGTGGTATTTCACATCCAAGAGTTAAATATGAGTGGAGCTCATTCCCCAAGTACTTCTCAATTGAGAGAACTATATTTGGAGCGACTTCCGAAACTAAAGCACGTGTGGAGTGGACTTCCAAGCTCAGTGGCAAAAAGTATAACCAAGCTTGAAAGACTTGTAGTACAATCTTGTGGGGTGGAGGAAATTATAGCGGGTGAAGACGAAGGAGTAAGGATGAGTGCAAGTGATTTTTTCTTTCCGCGATTGACCACCCTGACATTAGATGAGTTGCCAGAACTCAGGAGCTTCTACAAGAATAGTTATACTCCAACATGGCCACACTTGAAGGAATTGCTAGTGAGACATTGCAGCAAAATGAAGTCATTCTCGTTCGCTTCTGAAATTCAAAGCTGCCAAGGTAGTACTACCAATGAGATCCAACCTGCACTCTCTCTAGAAAAGGTAAAACACTTAATTCTAGCTCTAGCTCTCTACCTCTGTCATTCATTGGTTTATCAGCATATCTCTTGGGTGCTTGTTATTTTCTTTTGGAAATTGAAATTGTCAACCATTCAAGCACCAAACCTCACTTCTGAATTGGTTAAAAACTTGAAGAATGATTCAAGTTAATTATTTCCAGCTCATACTCTTTGGTATAAATTCTAGGGACCCTAGTCATTACTCTAGAAAAATAGATATTTTATTGGATTAACTTGCATAGAGAGTCACGCTTCTAATAATCCGCTCGTATGTTATCTAGTCCATTATGTTGCCGGCACGTCTAGCAGCTAGTAATTACCTATTTAGTTAAGTTGACCTTCCTGGTTTGCCAAAATCTAAAAATTTATGTTTGTTTGGCAAATTGCTAATGTTCTGTAGTTCTAGATATTGAACAGAATTTTATGCTGGTACATCATGAAGATGGTTGGTAACTGTCGAATACCATGGGTAACTTGCTTATCCAGTCACGTTTTAGTAATTTATTGACAGGTTTTGACAACTACTGATATTTATCTATGGTTCAAAATTACCTGCAATTACTTTTGTGGCTTATGAACGCCTTGAAAGTTACTAACTTCTAATTCAAATTACCAACATCAATTTATTAATGTACCAATCAAATTAAAATATCCACCAATTATAATCACTCACCAATTTTTTACAAGCTACCTACATTTATTATTGTGGTTACCAACAATTTTGAAGTATTAATATTTATTGAAATTACCAACCATAATTTGACTAAGATACTAGCATCGTCCCATTGACATACTAACTAACTTTCACCGCTTACGATTTTTTATCTCGTTAGTTTTTGAGAAGCACAAAAAAAAAAACATTTACACTTCCAAAATTACTACCTTAATAATTCACCAACATTTATTCTTGTGACTTACCAACGCCCTTAATGATCCACTCGTTTCGCGGAAAATGCAATGCTTTTGGAAAATGTTTTTCAAGAAATTATTTTCTAGTTTGACTAAAACCTAAAAATGAACTGAAAAATATTTTCCGCCATTTGGTATGGAAAATTGGATTTTGTTTTTGTCCGTGCACTTTGTCTAATAATTTTTTTATTTCTTTTTATTGGGTTAAGACAACGAAAAATCATAAACTAGTACACATGTGACAAATTTACCCAAAACTAATTTTTTTACCATAAAAAATCCTAAATGGATACAGTTGTGATAAATTTATCCCAAATTAATTTTTTGATCATCAAAAATCTTATGACAAATTTATCTTCTGTTAGTTTCTGTAAAATTGTAAAATTATATTAATACCACGAAAACTACAAATTAATAAACTTGTGATGAACAAAGGCAAAAAAAAACCTCAAATTAGTACACCAGTTAACTGTTACATGTCACCCAACTCAGCAATTTGATAATAAAATTTACCAAAAACTAACAAAGGGTAAATTTGTTACAAATCTACCAATTTGGGTTTTTGATGGTCAAAAGATTAGTTTGAGGTAAATTTATCACATGTGTACCGATTTGAGATTTTTCGTGGTATCCTTTTTTTATTCTTTTTATTTTTAATTTTAATTATTTTTTCTCCTTTTTATTTTTATTTTTTTTTCTCTTTTCCCTTCTTCTTCAGCTAGTCATTGGCCACAACGATGGCCAACGGTCAGCCATAAGTGGGCTCAAACCTCGCCAAATCGGTGAGCTTTGAGCTCACAAGAGGTCAGCAAGGCTCAAGCCTCAATGGCTTTAGGCAAGATTGTCCCTCGTTTGGGGTGTTGTCATGGCCGACGATCGGTTGTAGGCCGATGACGGCCACCGGTCAGCCATAGGTGGGCTCAAACCTCGCCAAATTGGCGAGCTTGGAGCTCGCAAGAGGTTGGCAAGGCTCAAGCCTCAATGGCTTTGGGCATGATTGTCCCTCGTTTGGGTTGTTGTCATGGTGGATGATCGGCTAAAGGAAAAGGAAGAAGAAAAGAAAGAAAAGAAAATTATATAAAGAGAAAAATAATTAAAGATTCAAATTTTTTTTTTAAAAGAGAATAGAAAAAAATAATTAAAATGAGTACACTAAGGAGAGCGTACTTGGTCTAGTGAAAAAGAAAAAGGACAGAGAATGATAGAGAAAATTATTTTCCTCACTTTTGAATGTGTTTTTTTCCATTGATAGAAATGTTTTTCTTGACTCATTTATTTTCTGTAAATTGAACATCAGAAAAATCTGAAAATATTCTCCTAAAAATTATTTTTCGTGAGATGGATGGGGCCTAAAATTGCTATTTTTCATTCAAAATTACCAACCTTAATTTGGGTGGTGTACCAACATTCATCGCGTGATGATGCAGATTGAATTCAATCACTTACCAACATTTTATCCTGTTCGTTTATGAGAAGTACCAGCATTTCTTTATATTTTCAAGGTTACTAATTGCTTTTATTATTTGCGAATATCTAATATTGTAACTTACAGCACCTTCAAAGTTACTAATTCTTATTTGAAATTACCAACTTTAATTTGACTGACATACCAACATACATCACCTTAACAAACCCACTTCTATAACTTATTGACTTTTTATCTTGTTGGTTTTTGAAAAAGTATAACATTTTTTTTTGCTTCCAAACATATTTTGATTGAATTGGGCACACCATTAGCAACAAACATCCCATCTACAATGGTCATCATGCTTGGTCTTCTGGCTCCAAGAAGGTTAAACATTAAACAGGCAAAAAGTGTACCATATGGATTTTTGATGGCCTTATTAAACTGATTCTCATAGGTCTTTCCACACTTGAAGCGATTGACATTAACGAGGGAGGATGTTGCGATGATGCATCATGACATCTTTGGCGACCTCAAAGAGCTAACTTTGGCATACTACCATGATGAAAATGTCGGTTTCCCCTCTAACTTCTTTCTCCAAAGATTTCCCAATTTAGAATATCTTACTGTGGAACATAGTTCCTTCGAGAAGATATTTTCTGAAGATGTGTTTGCACATGAGGGAGTGATTCCATGTGGAGGAATAACTGAGAGGGAAAAACCTCTCAAGGCATTTGGAAATTTGAAGAGACTTTGGTTGCATGACCTATGGAACTTGAGGCGCATATGGAAAGATGGCTCCTTGATGGCTGAAATTCTTAAACAAATTGAAGATCTGTGGGTTTGGCAGTGCCCCCGCTTATTAATCCTATTTCCATCTCTAACTTCATTCCAGAGTTTGACGTATTTACAAGTGCAGAATTGCGAGGGATTAGTTCATATGGGGACTTGCTCAGCAATGACAAGTTTGGTGCACCTTACTCGGCTAATACTAAGAGAATGTGGTGCATTGGAAGACGTGGTAACAGATGATGGAACCGAAGTAGAGGAGATCTCTTTCCCTAAGCTGCAACGGCTGACACTTGATGGTTTACCAAGCCTTAAGAGTTTCTCTCCGACGAATTGTGCTTTTAGGTTCCCATCATTGGTGTGTACTATTGTGACACAGTGCCCCAAGATGATTATATTTTGTAAGGGTGCCTTGAGGACACCAAAACTACATAAAGTACTCCTCTCCTATCAATATGACGAAGGGCATTGGGAAGATGACCTTAATACCACTATCCGAACTGTGACGGCAAGAGAGGATCCATACAAAATTCAGTAAATTAGGTAAATGCTTTCTTTTGATGACATATGTTATTGTAGAAATCATTATGGGGTAGAGTTCTCCTTACTCTATTCAAATCCCAAGTCTCCCAAATAGTACCACAATTAAAAAAAATATCCTTAGCAAGTCCTTCAAAGACCCGAATCTTCTTATTCTTTCTATTTCTACATTCCTAACATGTTTAGTCCACCAAATGCCTGCTCCATTTCACTCCTATTTAAAACTTAGTGACTTTCCTCTTCTGTCGACATATATAATGTAGTACGCATTTAAAACTTAGTGACTTTCCTATTCTGTCGACATATATAATGTAGTATGCATTTACAGAGGTCAAGCATTGGTCACAATTCTCTATTCAGTGATCAATCTCTAGAAAGTTATCCAACCGCAACTATGTGCCACTCAGTACCATGAACCAAGTCCTTTATATGTTACTCTTGATTCTCTCAAAATATTGAATTCTGATATTGTTTTGCAGTTGCTGGAAACCAATAATATGATAAATTAGTTCGTCCCGTATATAAGAAGTTGAATTCAAGATCTTCAACTTCTCTTGATCTTCATCTTGCGCAGCCACGAAATTCTCAAGGATTGCTTGGACCTTTTCTTTTGATATCTTCTCTTACCTTTTACTCTGATTTAATTGACAGCTTATCTAGTGGGGAATCTGCTTAATTATCCTGGGGATATTTCATTGGATTTACAATGTAATGCTCCCAGAGCACATCGCTATGGACTGCCATTTTCTAGGCGATTTGACATGTAGCAATAAATTTCTTTCACCCACTCAACTATAGCGAGAATGATGGGAAAATTATTTTAAAAAAAAAAATTATTATAATTATGGCAATTTAGTCAACCCTTTTTTATTTTTGGCCATTTGGTCCTAATTTAACACTAGATTGATTTAACGTCCTTTCAATACCTTTGTTCTTTGTTTCAAAAAATGGTTTGCATGTAGTCTTTATCCATTTTTTTACCCTATGCCACTAACATATGAGGCATGCGAATGCCCAATCAATAAAGTAACATCCAATAATCAAAGTAATAAATAAATTCCAAAAAAATTAAAAAACCCAATGAGCTAGGCAAAGCAAAGCATATCACCACCTATCATCACATTTTTAAGGCCTATGAGCCCTCGCCTAGAGCTAATGAGGGTTGTGATACCCTCGCCTTTGGCCGTCAACCTTAGTCAACCCTTTGCCCAATAAAAGGTAAAGAAAAGGAAAAGAAAATACAAAAGAAAAATTAAATTAAAAATTAAAAATTATTAAAAAATATCAACATCAACATCGATTATGTAACCTTGGGGGTTCGGCCGGTGCCGCCACCCTTCCATCTTGAAGAAGGAGGTTGGGGGGTTCAAATCCCCACATTCTCAAGGAGAATTGGGGTGGGGAAAATTTCATTTCAAGAGTGGGTTTCGACTCCCACGCCCTGCAAAGAGGCGAGACAAAAGTCTGAGAGTGAGTGTTAGAATAGGATTAGCGTAGGACTAACTAAAAAAAAAAAAAAAAAAAAACATCGATTATGTCACGTAGGACGATTGGCGTCCATGTCAACGATTTCCCGTCAAAATATGCCGAATAAATTGAATTGACACAAATACAAATGTTTAAAATTGAATTGACACAATTACAATACTGAGTTGATAATTTTTCTCTAGAATGACTACTCCAACTTTGCTTATAAGTCACTAAACTTCTAGGAGCGCGTGTGTTAACACCTAAAATTTTGCTTATTCATATAGGGTTTAATTACATAGAAAATTAGGGATTAATTTTTAACCCTCAACAATAATAATTTTGCTAGTATTGAAAATTGTAATTTTTTAAAAATAAATTATTATTAATTAAAATAAATTATTAAGAGAGAGAGAAGAAGAAGAAAAGCGAGACCGGGCCGGGGGGAAAGTCGGTCCGGCCTCTTGCTTTCTTCCTTCCTTTATTTTCTCTCTGCCTGGGCCGGCCCAACCCACTTTCTTTTGTTTCCCCAGCTCAGCCCTTACGTCTTCCTCCTTCCCCCTCTCCACGCGTGCGACAAAAAAAGCAACGAAGGACAGCACGAGGAAGGACGACGGAGAACGGATGCGGAACAGGCGTCGACCGGGAGTGGGTGGTCGGGGCATGGCCAGCAGTGGTAGCTGGCAAAGCAGGAGGCCATGCACGCTTGCCTGAGGGGTTAAAGCCCAAAGGGAGAGGAGGAGAGCGCTAGTGGGGAGGGGGCTGAGAGAGAAATCGAGAGGAAGGGAGGGGGAGAGAGAGAGAGAGAGAGAGGAAAGCCAAGAGTGAACGAGAGGAGAGAGAGCCGAAATCCGCCTCGGCTGAACGTTGCTCGGTCGTCCTCGACGCAAACCTCCCCCTAGCGGGTACCAACAAGCTCGCGGCCCCCTTCTCCACGGTTTCAAGTTTTGCGGTGAGTTTCCCGTTTATTATTTTGTTCAATCGGGATGATTAATTCCCCAAGGATACTGGCTCGAAGGCTTGCGAGGCGACACGGACAACGTCCGATTTGTCGAGCTCGCCCCCCTTTCGCCGTCGCCGAGCCGGAGAGGGACTCCACCAACGACCGCCCCTGTTTCTTTTCCCGTTACCGAGCGCCCTGTTTTAGGCACGTCGCGCCGGAGCTCGCGGCCATCTGGCTCACGGGAACTCCGGCCCCGTTGACCCCCGCGTTTTGACATCGTTGGTCTTGGTGTGTCCTACGTCAAGGGGTCCGACGAGAGTTTTGAGTCCCGGATGAGCCGGGAGTCCCTAATTTTCGTGTCCCCATTTTTGGTCGAAATCAAGTTAACCACACGTGTTGCGTTCTATTGTTATATTCCTGTGATATTCGGCGTTACAGGCACCGCCGCTTGGTCGTCGCCGCCCCCGCCACCGCCATCGTTTACTTTGTTTTTCGTTTCATGCTTTGTGGCCGACAATGGCATTCCAACAACAAGAGGAAATCGGCAAGGGGAGGCTTAGTGATGAATGACTATGAACCATATGCAGTTCATGTTTCGGGATTTTGGCATAGGAATCAGTGGTCGAAGTTGTTCTCGGTTGGTGGTGAGGTGTAGAACAAAAGTTGAAGTTCTGGGAATAGGAAGCCAAGCGTAGTCGGTGACAGGAGGAAATGTCGGGGAAGAAAAATAGAACAAAAAAAAAAAAGTAATTACAAAAAAAAAAAAAAAGAAAAAAAAAGTGGACGATATGGGGAGGAGTAAATAAGATGGGCCTAATTGGCTTAATTAAGCGGGGCCCAATTTGGCCTAGTGGGCTAGGTTTTGTTCGTAGTGACTTGAGTTTATTTCATTTTTAGTATTTTGGGTAGTAATTTAGATGGGCTTGGACTGCCCTATGGGTTATATTTGGAAGGGGGTTTAAGAGTTTTAACTTAAGTGGGCTTGATTAGTAAGTCCATTTATTGTGTGACCTTAAATTATAATAGTTTTAGGATTTTTTTAGTAATTTTTCCGGAACAGACTAGATGTACATAAACAAAGACGCCGGGGGTGGGAGGGCGACAGAGAACAATCAGAAAATAGGTTTTCTTTTCTCTGTAGGTTCACGTTGCACATTGAGTCAAAGTTCAAGGACCATTTTGTATCATTTTTCTGATTTTTGGATTAAAGGAAAGTGATTACACCAAGCACTCAAATGATGTAAGTGAAATTCAGTTATTGTGATAAGGTCCAAATTAATTAAGAGAAGCTTCATGAGTCCTCGGTCGATAAAGTAGGCTTGTTATTAATTGCAACAATGGTGGAAGTTCCTAACTACGAGTCGTCCATTAGCTTTGGTATTTTTATTTAATAAATAATTTTTTCTTTTCTTTTTTTGTGCATACGAGTATGAAGAAATATACATAGCGATGGAGAAATTATTACTTAAGCTGTTTCGATTATGTTTTTTCTTGCACTAGCCGTATCTTAGAAAAAGGAACATTGGTCTCTTTCCACACGCATTTGTAAGAGACAAGGGGGAATCTTATGGCGTGCTCACGTGAAATATTGCTTATCGATCGAAAAAAAAAATGTTGCCCCTGGCCTTGTTTGTTCTGTTTGATTGTTCATTCCCGGGAATCTGTCCTCGCAATTTCTTATGTCCTTCACATTGATTTGCATGGCCATGTGGTCCAATTACTAAGAGAACAATATCTCTTTAAAAGGTTTCTTATATAGGGGGCATATTACTTTCCGTTCTTCTTTTACTATAACGAAGGCAATAAAACTCATAAGGAAGTGATCTACATGCTCGGAAGTCCATTTCCGTTTCCACCTATATTATCTTCTCTAACATTACATAGCTCTTATAAGAGAAGTGTCATTTAAAAATTAATTGTCACTATGAACAACTTGACTCTAACATAAGTATCAAATTTATTTTTGGCTAAAGGCCTTACTGTTGATTAAACCATCTTTCAGTAAAACACCAATTACTTGAGCAAAACACCAATTTGTGACCATATTTCTTTATATCGCTGGAGGTTGACCACAGCACTAATTGGTTGGAAAGTTTCATTTTGTTTTTCAACTTGCCATCCCACGAGTTCCAATTGCAAAGATAATGTGATTTTTTACTTGGTTATGCTTCGTAACTCCTTTCTTAATGATATGTTTCTCCAACCAGAGTCTTGGTATTTCACATACTTCCAAAGTGGTTCGAGAAATTAAGGATTTTTCTATATTTGATCCCCAATGGATTACTCTGTGGATTTCTTCAACTTTTAGGAAACATAAACGCAAGTGTCCTAATTTCCAAAAATCTGTACGTTTAAATATTGGTCCTTGTCCCCGTGTTCGTAAATTGTTAACCACACACTATAAATTGTAGTACGAATTCGTCACTTTTTAGAACATGGCACCAAAAATAAGGCCCTTGGGACATTGTACTGGGGGAGAACAAAAACAAATGAATAAAACGTAGCTTTTGACGTGAGAATTGATCGAATTTGCCAGAAAGTTCTCTAGCGACTGTTCAAATGCACGCGTGTGTAGCGATTGTCATATAGCACTCTAATAGTTGAACGTAGAGGGTTTGTTTATTGAGTTTCGCTAAAGTACGCGAGATGCATGTAAAATCTAGCAAGGGATTTAATTACGTACGGGAAATATTTAAAAATCATGTGCAATTATTGATCCAGAAAAGATGGACAGAACCATGGCGAAGAGTTCCGTTCCCATCACTTCTGAATTTCCACCGCTTCGATTTGCGTGGGCACGTTGTCCAATTACCAAAAGAACTATAGAGGAATGGCCTTCTTTGCAGATCTTGGTCAGACAGAAGGTAAGCGTTGAACAAGTCAATTGCCTCATTAAAGAGACGCAATCGCCACCGGTTCCTCCTCTGGGGCCAGAGAAAATCATGTACACAGATTCATTTGGTGTTACTGTAGGGTTAAGATTAGATCATTGACAATCACACATGAAAGCGGATGTTACTTGCCACGTAGCAGCATATGCGCTCTCGCTCTTGTGGGAGCTTTATCTAATGATCTAATTTTTATTGTTATTTTAGCAAATATTTTGTTAGTTTACTTTAAATTGAAGACTATGATGAGTTCTTATAAAAAGTTTAACAATATAGAGGTACCTATTGTGATATGATATCTCTTTTAACCCTAAATTGCGGACTCTCATAATTTGGTTAATAGATTTTCACAATATTGAAAACCAAATATGACATGATAGCCCATAATTGATAGATGATATTGAGAAGAATAATAATAATAATAATAATAATAATAATAATAATAATAATAATAATAATAATAAATTATTCACAAAAATTATTATTATTATTATTATTATTATTATTAGCAAATGAATATAGTTACCCACCATTAAGAAAATTTAAATTAGAAAAAAAATAAAAGACATGATTGCACATAATTTCGTATACAAGTATGATAACTCCTGGGATTAAACTGCAAAATCTAAGAAAATAGCTATCACTAAAATTAAGGCATTGTTCGCCAGGGAAATGTTCCTTCGACAAAATCTTTCATTGAAGGGGCAAGGTTTTGGTTTTATTGTTTGTGATAGGTTCTGTGTGGCTCCAGAAAAAAAAGCAACTTATCTAAACTACTGGCAAAAGTAAATTGCAGGAAAACAAGAGAAAAGTAAAATATGATTGAATGTAAAAGTGCAATAAAATGAAAGATAACAATTAAAAACTAAATGATCGATTGTCAATTTTGGCAAAAGATACTTAACATTGATGTTCTTCGGTTATTTATGATGGTAATTGGTAATCCACAAATAACTGCTTTTAGATGTTAGCATTTTGATATTTAAAATGTTCCGGAAGCCTCATCTCTTTATCGATAACCGCTCGGCCTTGCCGATATATTCGCTAGAGTCGACTCCCGTAGCAAGTTCCCCTGTTGCATCGTTCAAGACTTCTATTTGTCAATTGTTTGCGTTCGGCCTAATCTACGTAAATTAAGCTCCAACAGGCATGCCAGAACACTTTCAACTGTTTGGAGAATTTAGCTATGACAAATAAATGACCAAACCTAAACTTTTAACTAAAGACGCTCCTCTTCTCTTTCCTTTGATGTTCAAGTGTACTAGGACGACACTTTACCCGGGATGGATTGGCTTCAGCTGTCTTGTAGTCTACATATTGCTGTGTCCATGGGATTCGGGAAAAACAGAGTGAATGCATTGGACGATCATACGTTTGCGTAGGAGTCCGAACGTGAAATGGTAATTAAGCAAAATGGCCTGCAATTACCCTCGTAGTCATGCTTATTTGGGAATTTTTTACAGGTCCATTCAGATGACTTGGGTTTCTATTCGCTTTATGGCTTGGACCAAGAGTTTCAAGGAGAAGCTAGCCTTGTGCAGTTTAGAACCTTTAACTTCCGTTAAGTCTTATGAATTAAAAAAAAATATGTCCATTTTTCTTCACATGGCAGCTAGTGAGATTTTGAATAAGCCAATTAATATGATAACACTCGTTGAAATTAAAAACATGTTCATGAGGAGTGGAAGTTGATTACCCCTGATTGTTTAGAATGTCATGACATCATCCAATTCTCACTAGTGCGCATAACCCAATCTTTAAGAATCAAACAATTTAAGTGAAGTTCATTTCACCTGGAAAGGCCCAAATACACTAACAAAAGCTTCACATAAGCCCATATGGTCAAATAGAATTGGCCTGCTATCAACTAGAGCAACGGTGGAGATTCATAAGTTTAGATATTTTTAAACACAAAGTAATTAAGAAATATATATGTATATTCTGTTGTGCACCCGAGTATGAGATGATGGACATGGCGATGAAGAAATTATTACTTAGGCCTTTTAGATAATGTTTTTCCTGGTATGAATCGAGGCTTATAAAAGAACGTTAGTCTCTTTCCACGCATTTGTTGGGGAGAAAAGGGAATCTGTGTTTTTTTTTCCTGGTCATAAGAAAGGGAGTCTTAGGGGGAGCTCATTTGCTGAGGAAAACGTCACGGTTTATGGGACCCACACCCGCACCATTATTGTAGTCGTGTTTTGTCTATTTCAGTTCCAGCTGTTGCAATTATTTATTTGGACAACGTGAACCGAACCACGTGATGAGTTTCGTCCTCGCCATTTCGAAATATCCCTTTAACTTTGATTTGTGCGGCCACGTGGCACATTTACAAACCGAACTAAGAAAATATATCTTGCCGATTAACGGGAAGGGATTAGAAAAGGGGAGGCTTAAAGAAGTAAATTTGCCTTGTTTAAGATTTCGTATTTAACAAGCACTTATGGTTCATCCAAACGTACCACCCTTCGGAAATTCGGACACAACTTTGATATGCTCCAAGATGACTCATTCTCAAACGCAAGAGCCGTGGCATGCCTTCCTCCTTCATTTTGTTTTGTCTTTGTCCGAGAGTCCCTTTCAATTATTTCATGTGGGACAAGGTGGACAAGACCACGCGACGAGTTCCATCTGATTGTACCGCTTTTTGAGACTTCAACACAAGACTTCATCTTCTTTTCAAACATAAACCCATTATGATAATCTCATCTTTCTGTTGCTCCTCTATAAAAGAGAAAATAACACATTTCAAATGCTTCACATGTGACTTTTTTCATTGTGCAACACCTAACATCCTTTGCAGCATTCGAATGCTTCACATGTGACTTTTTTCAAAATCATCATCATGATGCTTCTTTTTCTTAGTACATTCTTTTTACTCCAACCCCGATTAGTACAAACGATTGGACCTAGTGGAATCACTATCGGCTCGGTATGATTCTCAAAACATTACCTTCGATTAAAGACCGGAGTGGTCGATTTATAATTCACCCTTTTTTTTCTTGAAAGGAGGGCACACGAAGATCTTTATAAGGGGCCCTCAACTTTGATTCATGTATACATGCAGAAAAATCTCTTTATTGTACAAGCGTGCTCTTAATTTACAAAAATTTCGTTAATTTTATTATGGGGATTTGGATATCTTTGCCTTACACTTGTTTCGTCCTTTATTTAAGGGTTACATCATGTAGGACGATTAGTATTTACATTAGTAATTTTTAACTTAAATTGACTGGATGAATTCAAAAGATATATAATTAATTTGGAGTGATCAAATTGACATTAATGCAACAACTTTAAAACTTCTTTTTTCTTTTCCAGAAAAAAAACCAATCACATGAGAACGTCTATTAACAAAAGACCAATTTGAGACCATACGTCTTTCAATCAAATTTCTTGATTTTTGTCGCCTTGTTTGGTTTGTGTTTGTACGATACACAATCATTTATCTTGGCAAGTTGGGGCAACTATTCATGACTGTGGTTTTGTCTACAAGGTGGGGTATTCTTGTACAATCTCATGTTAAAGAGCACAAGGTAGTACTATGTGACGGTAATTTTCCGACGAGTCAGTAATTTTTTAACGAGTGCTGCTAATTTTGTATTGATGGAAATTTTTTAAGAAGATCCTGCATCGGATAGTGAGGAGACCATCGATCATCTAACTTTAAAAGCATTTGCCTATAGTCATGGCCGTCATAATCTACTCGCAAAATTCAACCCATTCTAGTCTAAACATAGTTACTATGGACGGGATCATTTTAGCAAGCAATTTGAGTGACCTACACATCTATCTCTCGAATCCATTTTGAACCGAGTTTGAACAATAATTTTTGGAAAAATCCTCATTGTAACTCATTAAAAGCTGGTAAGATAGGGGGAGAATAAAAAAAATTATCAACGACTTGGTAAGTACCACACCAACTTTTGCGCATGGCAACTAAGACGGTAAAGATTTTTTTTTTTTTTTTGGGATATAAGTGAAGTGATCACATAGCAAGTTGTAGATTGTTTTGTATCGCAGACTTTGAAGCTCCTTTTTTTTGTTCAATTTAAGGGAAGTGAACACATTGAACACTCAAATGATCTAAATGAAATTGAATTCTCGTGAAAGGAAATAATTTTATTAACAGAAGTGAGTCTATTTGGTCCGATAAAATAGGTTTCTAATCTTTTACAATATAGCTGGAAAACTTGGACCATAGAGTAATTGATAAATGATCTTATTTTATTGTGTAAGATTCATAGCTTAGAAAAAGAAACATTAGTCCCATTCGTGTCGGGTGTGATTCAAAAGCACAGAAAAAGTCTTGGTCATTTGCAACTGTTGATCCGGACAAGTTGGACAGATCCACAGTGATGAGTTCCATCCTCATCATTTCTGAATTTCCTCCTCTTCGATTTGCGTGGCCATTTTGTCCGATTACCAGACGGAACAAAGAAAATATCTTCCATGTCCAGAGGAAGGGCCTGTTTTGCTGGTCTTGGCGTTAAAGAGACGCAAGAGAAAATAATGTACACGGATTCATTCAGTGTTACCATAAGGTTAAGATTGGATCATTGACAATGTATCTATGTACATGTGAAAGTGGTTATTACTTGCCGCATACCAGCATGTGCGCTCTTGCTCTCTTGTGAGCTTATTTAATGATCTAATTTTTATTGTTATTTTAGCAAATATTTTGTTAGCTTACTTTAATTTGAGGATTATGATGAGTTCTCAAAAAAGGTTAACAATATAGAAAAAGGGTGAAGGAAAAAGGCCGCCATGCTCGTAATAAGAAATTTTTCTTGGAATCTCTTTTATGAATGGTTAATTAGATAAACTATAATTAGACGACAAGAAGTCGTCAATTGTCAACGACACGTATCAAATGTACAACACATTTATTGTGAAAAAATAACAGTAAAAGAAAAGAAAAATACACTCAACAAAACTAAGAGACAAGAACATCAAATATTATTTTGATCATTTCTGTTGATAACTGGAAGTATCGGGTGATCATAATGAAAAACCAAAACGAACAAGGAGTAACGAGGGATTAAAAGGACAATTGCAACAAAAGGGAGATGCATAAGAAGATAGAAGTGAACTGCTGATGGATTGTCAGATTAGGTCTTTCTTCAAGTTTTGGATGATGGTGGGTTATCTATCACTTCTCTTGACATGCAGTAGAGAGTAGATCGAAATGTGAATCCTCCCTCTCAAGCAACAAAGGCCCCAGTTCTCACTACAAGAATGCTAACTGCACCACAAAGGACACGGCTTGCTGCATGCCCGATAACACCATTGAACTGGAGGAACCCTAGTGCAGGTTGCTGATTATTCGAGGATGTTGACGTGTATTCTTGTCAAAATCATGTGAATTCTTACTAGTCGATATCTATGGATGTTAAAGATATGGTGCTTTTACCCGTTTGTGATGCGAATACCCGTTTGTGATGCGAGCGCACAAGTACATAGAGAGGAGACACAATTGCAGTGGACAACCGAAAATAAAGGGAAAACCATCGGCACCTGCACCGAATATAACTTTACAGCATTTTTCTATGGTTCGTGATTGATTAGCTGGCAACTAGTAACATTCTTCTTCAATCGATAACTTTCTAAATTTGCATAACCATTCTCCTCGGACTATTCTTCTTATATTTTTGGAGTAAACTTTCAGCAACTTGTATTAAAACTTGATTTTATGTCTTCTCATGCTAATGAAATTAAGACATGAACACATATGGTATGCGCATTAATGGTTAATCTTTGTTATTTGTGCCTTCAATGCCGGAGTGTTGCTGAATTACTTTATGACGGGAAGGCTCATTTGTGCTACAGAAAACACTTTTAGGAGAGTCTTTGCATGTGTACGTTATGCTATTTTCTTTTTGACCTGTATGCTTCACATGCTCTCATCTGCCAAAATTTTTGCCATAGCACTTCAACTCATGTCAAAACCAGCCTGTATACTTCTAATCAAGTTTTAGGCGATCACATGAGAAACCTAAACTAATATAGTTAAATAGTTCATAATTCCAATGAATGACTGATTCAAAGAGATTTCTGCTTGGTTGCATTCCCCCCAAATTTGAGCTTGCTTAAAGGTTTTTAAATTTTGATCAATGGATTCTTGAAGAGTGATCCAATTGCAGTTGTGTACTTGTGGAGAAGAAATCGGATGCTTGAGGAACTTGGGAGGACAGAAGTTATATTAGATAGGTTGGATCCCACACGGATGGAAAACATTTCTTTAGCATATCAGTTCGACTGTTCAGCATCTGGTTATGGATCAACTTAAGATGCTCTTCTCTTTTCTTTCCTTTGAGGTTCAAGCGTAGTAGAAGAGGTGCGGACATCTCAAGTGTCAACATTTAGCACGGGTGGACATATAAGTGCAAAAACTTTAAAAAAAAAATACACTTAAGTGTCAAAGTGCCAACAATGAGTCACGTTGGATTTTTGATGAGCCACATTAGATTCCCGGCAACCATGTAGACCGATTTTTATTAATAAAATTAGAAGTTGACACTTAGTGTTCAATTTTTTAAAAAAGTGATACTTAAATGTAGATCTTAGAAGTTTTGGCACCTATGTATTTACTCATGCTAAATTTTGAAACTTGAGGTGTGCTTCTTTTTGTAAAGGACGATGCTTTTTCCAGGATGGATTGGCTTTAGATGTCTTGGAGTCTACGTATTGTTATGTCCATGGAATTTTAGGAAAACAGAGTGAATGCATTGTATGATCTTACGTTTGCGTAGGGGCTCGAACATGAAAATGGCAATTAAGCAAAATGTCCCGCAATTACCCTTGCAATCATGCTTATTTGGGAAATATTTACAAGTCTATTCAGATGGCTTGTGTTTCTGTGCACTTCATGTCTTGGACGAGGAGCTTCAAGGAGAAGCTAGCTGCATGCTGTCTAGATCCTTTAACTTCCATTAAATTTTATGAATTGAAAAAGGTCTATGTCCATTTCTCTTGACACGGTAGCTAGTGAGATTTTGAATTAGCCAATTAATATGATAGCACTTGCTGAAATTAGAAACATCATGAGGCATGGAGGTTGATAGCCCCCCGATTGTTTAGGATGTCATGATGCCATCCAATTTTGGTTAGCGCGCATGACCTAGTCTTTAAGAATCAAACTATTTAAGTGAAATTTATTTCGCGTGAAAAGGCCAAAAATTAACTAAACGAAAGCTTTGCCATGAGTCCCTATGGTCAAATAGAATTTGCTTGTTATTACTTAGAGTAGCGATGGAGGTTCATTAGTTTAGATATTTTCAAACATAAAGTAATTAAGAAATATATATTTTCTGGTGTGCGCAATAGTATGAGAAGATGCACGTGGCGATGAAGAAATTATTACTTAAGTCCTTTAGATAATAATTTTCCTTGAATCATGGCTCAAGAAAAAAAAAAAAGGTTAGGGTGCGAATGATAACCATTTTGACCGGAAATTAATTTCTAGAAGAGAACCAGATTTTTTATTTCTATTTCAGATGAGTTTTTAAATAAAAATAACCGTTTGATAACGATATAAAATTTATCTCCAAAAAATTTGTTTGATAACGACAAAAAATTTATTCCTTTCGGACGGCGGTAGATCGGTGGACAGCGGTAGATCGGCGATTGGCGGTGACAGACGGTGGCTGGGGAAGAGTGACGAACGATGGCTGGGGACAAGCGGCGGCAGCCGGCGACTAGCAGACGGTAGTTGGCGGCAACGGACACGATAAGATGAATTTTTATTTCTCATTTCTATTAGGAAATAAAAAAGTATAATTTTTTTTTTTTTTTTTGATTTTATTTAAATCATTTCCGAAATAAAAATTTATTTGAAATAAAAAAATGGAATAATTTTATCAAACATATTTTTATTCCGAAATAAATCCGGAATAGAAAAATTATTTCAAAAACATAAATTATTGGTTGTCATGCACCCATTACTCACTATTCACGCATTCATTAGAAAAAGGGAATCTTATGGGGAGCTCATCCGTCGAGGAAAGCATCACCCTTTCTGGGACCCACGCCCGCACCATAATTGTTGCCGTGTTTCGTTTGTTTTTGTTGCGGCAGTTGCAATTATTTATCTGGAGAAGGTGAACAGAACCACGTGATGAGTTCCGTCCTCGCCATTTCGAAATATCCTTTTCACTTCCTCGATCTGTGTGGCCACGTGGCCCATTTACAAACTGAACTAAGACAATGGCTGCGTTTGGCAACCACTTTGCCAAGGATCTTTAGCCCCCTAAAGGCCTTTGGGCCAAATGTTCAGTGTTTGGCAAATTTTTTTTGACTTGCCTTTGCCAAAGGCAAGCCTTCCCAAGGCTGAAAGCCCAAGGCACCCCTAGGGCTGCCTTGGGCATTCGGCCTTCTCGGAAGGCTGAGGGAGAGCAAGCCAAAAAAGTTTCTTCCACAAATGTCCTCGTTAACATTTTGTTTTTCCGGTTTTGTCCTCGTCACTATTCACCTTCTTCTTCGTTGAGGTTGGCTGACGAGAAGTTGCGCGGAGTGCGAGGGGCGGCGACGGCGGGGACGGAGGTCGCAAGAGACCAGGTGCGTCACGGCGATCGTCGGCGGGCCGCGTGACCTCGGCGACCCCCTACGAGTCGCGTCGCCGCGACCGCTGCAACCCCCGGCGACCACCCAGATCTGGGTCGCGCGACCACTGCAACCCCGGCGACGCTCCGACCCCCGGTAGATCTGGGTCACTGAAGGTCGCTACGACCCGGATCGGGTCGCGCGACCTCCGGCGACACAAATCGGCGCGCGATTTATGTCGCCGGAGGTCGCGCTGAAGATCGGGGCGCGCGACCTCCAAGAACCCAAATTGTGCGATCGGGATCGCGCGATCCGGTCACGATCGAGGTATCTTGGTCGCGGCGACTCTTGGAAGGTCGAGCGACCCGCCGCGCCACGACCTCCGTGCGGAGGTGGCCGAGGCCGCTTGATCTGGTCGCGGCGACCCTCGCCGACCGCTTGTCCCTCGCCTAGGACCTTTGCTTGCCCTCACCGAACCGCTTGAAAAATACTTGGCGGTAACCAACCAATTCTCTTTTTTTCTTTTTTTTTAATAACAAAAGTATTTTCCAAAGTTAATTTGTCCAAACACTATTTTTCTCAAATATACTTTATATACTTTACAAAGGACTTTCACAAATATGATTTACCAAACACAATTTGCATTTCCAAAACCTCTTTTGGCTCAAAGGTCTTGACGTTGGAAAGCGACTTTCCCCCAAAAGTCTCCCAAACGCACCCAATGTATCCTTAGAGTCCACGACACACCTGGAGGTACTCTTGCCGATAAACAGGAAGGGATTGGAAAAGGGGAGGGTTAAAGAAGTAAATTTACCTTATTTAACGTTTCGTTTATGACAAGCACATGTGGTTCATCCAAACGAACTGCCCTTCGGAATTCGGACACAGCTTTGATCCGCTCCACGGTAACTTGTTCTCAAGCGCAACAACCCATTACCTGCCTGCCACCTTCGTTCTGTTTTGTCTTTGCCCGAGGGTCACTTGCAATTTATTTCATCTGGGACAAGGTGGACATGACCGCGTGATGAGTTCTATCCTATTGTACTGCTTTTCGAAACTCGAACACAATTTTATTTTCTTCTCAAAGACGATTCTATTATGATAATTTCATGTTTGCATTGCTCCTCCACAATAGAAAAGGACACATTTCAATTTTACCCATTACGCAGCACCTCACATCCTTCAAAGCTTACGAATTCTTCAAACATGACTTTTTTAAAATCATCATCCTGTTGCTTCTTTTTCTTAATACATTCTTTTTATTCAGACTAGATCGGCACAAACGGTTGGATTTGGTGAAATCACATATTGGCTTAGTTGGTTCTCAAAACATTACCTTCGACCAGAGATTGGAGTGATCAATTTAGTCAATTTCTAATTCACCTGTTCTTTTCTTGAAAGGAGGGCATGCGAACATCTATACAAGGGGCCTTCAACTTTGATTCATGTATTTATGCATGAGCTCGCTCTTAATTTATAAAAAATTTGTTAACTTTATTCAAGGTGTAGTGTAAGCATATAATGGGGTTTTGGATTTTTTGCTCTAAACTTGTTTCATCCTTTTTTGAAGGGTCATACTACATGGGACGACCGACGTCAATATCAATAATTTCTAACTTAAATTAATCAGATGGACTCAAATGGTATTGATATGAAAATATATAAAATTAAACTAGTTCAATTAAAAAATTTATAATTGAAATGATAGAAATGTAATAAATTTAGAATATATATATTTTTATATTTCCCACCAAAAGAACAATTTCGTGAGAACATGCATTGAGCAAAAGACCAATTTGGGACCGTATGTCTTTCAATCAAATTTCTCGATTTTTGTCGCCTTGTTTGGTTTGTCGTTGTACGATATGCACTTGTTTATCACGGCAAGTTGGGCAATCATTCATGACTGTGTTTTTGTCTCCAGGGTGGGGTATTCATGTATAATCTCATGTTAAAGAGCACAGGGTAATACTATGTAATGGTAATTTTCTGACGAGTCAATAATTTTTTAACGGGTGCTGCTAATGTTGTACCGTAAGAAATTTTTTAAAATTCTATGGCAAGCGGTCGGGAGACCATTGAACATCTAGGCTTAAAAGCATTTGCCTATGAAAAGGCTAGTAATAACATCTAGAGAGGGTGAATAGGTGTGA
Source organism: Eucalyptus cloeziana (assembly GCA_014182715.1). Taxonomy (NCBI): domain Eukaryota; kingdom Viridiplantae; phylum Streptophyta; class Magnoliopsida; order Myrtales; family Myrtaceae; genus Eucalyptus; species Eucalyptus cloeziana. The sequence goes on along the minus strand of CM024635.1, from coordinate 27,899,486 downwards.
ACAAAAATTTTCGCAAAGTCAATAGAAATAATTGCCTTTAGAAAAATAGTTAATTGGAGATACGAATCAAATAAATGAGTTGAAGGAAGAGAATTAAAAACACAAGGTTTATAATGGTTTGTCTTAGATCAAGCTTACGTCCACTCTCCATGTTGACAGCCCATTGGCTGGATTTCACTAAGAATTCAAAAGAGATTTTACAACTTGATAATTTCGACTTCATAGTAAAGAGTCTCTACTGATCTCTCACAAAGTCTCACTATGAGTTTCTCTCTTTTGTAAATAACTTTGAGCTCGGTGAATGAAATAGCAAGGAACTAAGAAGCTTCAGACTTTGAAATTTTTCTTTCACGCACTCTATCGAACAACTAGAGAGTCCGCCTTAAATACTCCTTTATGCCTTCACGACCGTTGGCACTTTCCAAATGAATTCTTCCAATCTATCCATTGGACATAATCAATCAAAGAGATCTCGAATCGTTTGAAGATTTGTGATAAAAGTCCGTCAATCCTGTTCGCCCATACAATTAGGATCTTGGTTTCCATAAGTAGAACCTTCCAAGTTTGCTTATCTTCCAAAAGATTTGATTATCGGAATTGTTTCCAATAAAGATAGTCAATCATATAGGTGTTATATCCAGCCATAAGGTCATCCGTAAGCCTTACGAAATGAATCCTTGAAGAAATAAAGATAATATCGCATCTAGATAAATCTTCATTCTTTAGTTTGAAAACTATCAGTGTGGGCAGACTTTGAACCTAAAGTCTGGCGGTCTTCAGACTTTGACGCTAGAGTCTGGAAGTCTTTAAACTAGACATCCTGGAAATGTTTTGTCAACTTCAAAATAATAAATGAGTTTTCTCCAACAACCTCCTCATTTTTTATGGTGACAAAACTTTTCTGCAGATTTGATAACTTTTGACATGCAAAACAATTCTTAGGCAATACATAATATATTATAGGGATAAGTGCTCCGAAGTCCTAAAACTTGTCACGAAAATGCATTTCGAGTCCTAAAACTTGCAAAAGTGCATTTAAGTCCTACAACTTGTCAAAATGTTTCAAACGAGTCCTAAAATCGACGCCGTCTAATTTCTTAACGGAAAAAACTGACGTGGCCCCGCGTGGCTTTTTTAATCATTTCTCTCTCCTCCGTTATGAATAATTTAAAAAAAAAAAAGCCACGCAAGCAGAGCGACGTCGTCTCCTCCTTTCTTCCTCACCACGACGTCGTCTCCCCCTCCGTCTACTCCACGACGTCGTCTCCTCCTTTCTTCTTCACCACGACATCGTCTCCCCCTCCGTCTACTCCTCCTCTTCACAGTCGTGCTCCCCTCCCCCTCTGTCTCTACTTCTTCTTTCTCTATTCCGAGTATCCCCCTAAGCCCCAAATCGATTTCATCCGAACCTTAAGCCCCAAATCGATTTCGTCCGAACCCTAAACCCCAAATCAATTTCGTCCGAACCCTAAGCCCCAAATCGATCTCGTCCGAACCCTAAACCCAAAATCGAATTCGTCCGAACCCTAAGCCCCAAATCGATCTCGTCAAACCCTAAACCCCAAACCGAATTCGTCCGAACCCTAAGCCCCAAATCGATCTCGTCCAAACCCTAAACCCCAAATCGAATTCGTCCGAACCCTAAGCCCCAAATCAAATTTAACGATCTGCAGTTATCTTGCGATTTGGGTTCTCATTGACCTCGAGTTCGACGCTCGTCGTGAGTTCGTCTTCTTTCCTTCCTTTGACGATTGTGCGTTCGTGCGAAGATCTCACTTGTGGGAGTCTCGACATCTCAGCAGCGAAGCGATTGGCATCGGAGACGACGACAAGGTCAACGACGGCAATGGCGACTCCTCCTCATGCGGGTATTGCTCTCGCATTATAGCATTTTGTTGTTTTCCATTCTCCAATACTAGTGACAAATTAGAACATTCATCCAAAGTGCATATGGAAAGAGGTATGTTTTTGGAGATTGAAAATATCTCTTAAATCTCTCAAGTAAACACATTGCATTATGCAGAAGTTATTAATATGAAGACGTTATGAAGGAATCATAATATAGCTAATATACTTCTATTAGGTTCCTATAATACGAAGGCCGGAAGAATGAGGGCGGCAACATACGAATCAAGTGGTGTAACTCCTAATGAGGTCAACTCGGAGCCAACATGTTATTGTGGTCTTCAATCGCCAATTCTTATGGCAAAGACAAGGAAAAACGCAGGAAGAAGGTTCCATGGATGTGCTAAGTTTGATAGTCCAAGTCGCTGCAATTTCTTCATGTGGGTGGATCCAAAGATACCAGATCATGTGAGGGACATGATAGTTGACCTCCTTGAAAGAAATCAAGCATTGTCTGAATGAAGCCAATCGAGGGGTGACGAAGTCGATGTGAGCTCATTGGTAGCTGAAATGAAGACTCAAAAGGCGAAAAATAGACGTTTAAAGGAGGAGCTCGCACTAGTAAAGAAAGGAAAGATGCTATATCAATCAGCATTCATTCTATGCATGTGTTATATTGTTGTATTGGTTATATGTAATGTGAAAGTTGGTGGGAAATTTCTAAGTCTTCCATAGTACCTTCTTTCTAAGTTTGTAAATTTGAATAGTAGTTGTGGATAATTGAGATGGGAATGAAATCTGATGTGAGTTTGTAGTTTGCAAGACCGGTTGCTTGCCATGCGAGAAATTACTTTCGCATTGTAAAATGTTGCTTGATTTGTGTATTTGTCAATAGTATTACATGAGTTATTGCCATCGGAATAAATTTGGAATTTCGAAAAATGATGACAACTCCCTTATTATGCAATCAAGATTGTTAATTGAAAAAAAAGATGACAAAAGTATTGGAAGAATGAAAATTCTGCATGGACAATTTCAGTAATTACCTATTAACAATCCTGAAGAGCAATCACTTTCGTGCATTATCCAAACCAAAACCAAGCATCCCACATAACTCGTTGAAACACGATTCATTGACAAAGCAACATACTTATATTTTCAGTGCACAAAATATTTTTGTTCAACAAAATACCTGCACTTTCAGTGCACAAAAGGTTCTATTCAACAAAATATGCACTTTCAGTGCGATTCTATGCACAAACGCTACACGTCTCATACAGAAAACCAGCTAATAATTAATATAAATTCATCTAACAACACCAATTTCAGCAAACATATCAATCCAATATGATGTCTCCGGTGGTCCAGAAGGTTGAGCCTTCGCTTGATTCAAAATTCTGGCGCTTTTCCTTATATATGGTCTCGCAGCGATAGGCTTTGGAGGAGTTGTTGCAGCCTGAGATGACTGAGCCTGAGGTTGTGATAGTGGCTTTGGCTTTGGCTTCATCACAACATACTTTCGAGGAGGTAATGTTGCACGAGATGATTGACATTGGGAACTTGCTTGGGGTTGTGATGGTGCTTTTCGCTTTAAGCCAAGATGCTTCTGACCTATTGTAGCTTGAGATAACTGAGCTTGGGAATTGGCCTGAGGTTGCGATAGTGGCTTTGGCTTCAGCGCAACATGCTTTCGAGGAGGTAATGTTGCTCGAGATGATTGAGGTTAGGAACTTACCTGGGGTTGTGATGGTGCCTTTCGTTTTAAACCAAGATGCTTCTGAGCTATTGTAGCTTGAGATGACTGAGCTTGGGAAGTGGCCTGAGGTTGCGATAGTGTCGTTGGCTTCATTGCAACGTGCTTTGGAGGAGCTGCGATACATGATATGACCGAGGTTGTGCTTGACTTGGGAATGCACCTTTGCTGTTGACATAACTCTTGCACCAGTTGTATTAGGCTACATAAGAATAAGTATCTTTTTAGCTTAAGGAGATAAGCAATTGCTATTATAAAATTTTAAAAATATTACTCACCTTGCGAATATGAAGGTTTGTCATAGGATTTGCGTCAACACCCAACCCTATCATTTTCATCCTCTTGGCTTGTGATTCTCTCTGTATCATATACTTGTCAATGGCAGGTCTTTTAAACTGAAATAATAAAAAATTCATTCAACATGAGAACGTAGTCACAATACATGTATACTTGTGGATTGAGGTATTACTCACTTGAATTTTTTCACGTCTATGCTTAGCCATTATATTGGCCGGTGCACTACCTTCCCCTTGATCCGAACGAACTTCACCAAAAGCATTTGCCTCACCACTACATCCTCTAACATCAGCACTAGCATGAGCAGAAGCAGTGGCACTACATTCTCTTACATTTGCACGAGCACTACATTCTCTTACATCTGCACTAGCCTGAGCAGAAGCATTAACATGCCCATTATTGTCTCCTATTGAATTGACATTTGCAGAAGCATTGGCATGGCTTTCGGATCCTCCTTCAGTTACGCTTATCGTTGCTTTAGCTGTAGCCTGAATTTATATATTCATAATTACTAAATTGGAACCTTGATATATAAAACTTACAATAATGGTTAGATGACAACTTACTTGTCTTTTTCTGAGCCTTGGACCAGTGGAATTAGCCTGAGATTGAGCATGAGCTTCATTTGTACTTGCATTGGCATGAGCACTAGATGTAGATACATTGGCCCGAGCATTGGATGTAGATACATTGGCCCCAGTTTTGGCCTGAGAAGCACATATTAAGCATTGATTAACAACAACATGTTAAAGTAACATACCCAGCATTAAGATGATCAGTTAGTTGAGGAAATACCTTTTTTAAAGGACATCCCTTGCAGTTATGTCCAATTTGTTTGCAAGCAGAACAAGTCATTTGCTTACCCTCTTTAGTCATTCTATCACCTCTTACAAGCTCAATCGGTTGCTTTCTTCTGCTCATTTTTGGCCTACCAGGCATGTTCTTCATTGGTGGGGGTGAGGAGCTTCTTTATTGGCTTTTTTCCAAAACTTCCGTCCTCTCACTGTAGGCATCATGAATTGATAAGCACTTAGATACTTTGCCTTGTTGAAGCACTCAACTAGATAGTCAGTCAGATCATTTCTCTTATGGTGTATTGCACAAATGGCATGGCAACATGGGATTCCACTAAGTTCCCAAGCTCTACAAGAACAAGTTTTTAAATTCAAGTCAACAACATATTTGTCACCACCTTCTATAATCTCATATCCTTCATTTCCATTCCATATCAAATGGCAATACCTACTAGCAGTTGCATTCTCATGTAACTTATGCATAATCCTTGGACCATAATTTCTAGTCCACCTAGCACATCCATCCCTCTGAGTATGCATTCTATTCATAACCATGATTCTAATATCCTCCAAAGCATACTCACAATGGCCTTGCACCTAGCTTCCACACACCTACCATTGAAAGCTTCAGTCAGATTATTATCCACGACATCACATTTAATGTTTGTGTCAAAGAAGGCTTTGCACCAATGTTTTGGCTCAATACAGAATAAATCATCATGACCTTCCCGAGTCAATTCCTTCAACCTTTGTCTATGCATCTCGAAATCGACATATTATTGCTCTTGACACATCTCCAAAATTGCCTCGGCAAGAATTGTTTTCCTTTGTATTTTTGACCCCGGTTGGAATAAATGTGCCTTGCACACATCCTATGCTCTGCATTTGGCAATAGTTCAGCTACGAGATTGGACGAGACCCGACAATTACCCAAAAAAGAAAATATAAATGAAAACAGAAAGAAAAGTATTGTAATGTCACAAACAATTTACAAATGAATACTAGTGACAAAAACATACCTTTTGTTGATCACTTATCAAAGCCCATCTGTCACCATTACACATATCGAGGTCGATTTCAACAATTCGATGAACCAAGTCCATGTGTCCTTATTCTCGATTCGACCACTTTGCCCATGCCCTTTGGATACATCGATTGTTGCCATCCCTTCCGACGGCACATAACAACTCACCTTTGATCAAACCCCTCAAAAAACATCCATCTAATCCAATGATCTTCCTACATCCAGCCAAAAAACCTTTCTTGCAAGCATCAAAGCAAATGTAAGCCCTATCAAATAATGGTAGAGAATTTGGAAATGGCCTTTCAACTTTCAATTTAAAATTGCTTGAAGGGCTTGCAGTGTAAAGCTCTCCCAAGTAGTCGTACATCTGTGCATATTACTTATTGTAATTGCCTTGCAGTTCCTTCAATACTCTCAGCTTTGTTCTCCTACACTGACTAAAAGTGACATTTACTCCAAGTTGTTCTCTAATTAATTTCTTCAACTCAGGTGCTTTGATTTTAGACATTGCAGCAATGAGAATCATAAAGTGCTTAGCTAAATAAGTGCTAGACACTCTCTTATTCTCGAAAGTGATCGCATATATGTTGATTTATAAACTTTCTCAAATGAAATGACCCAGTTTTTCTATCAAGAGCACCATAGATCATCCAATTACAATTTTTGGGCACACCCGGCTCTTACAACGCTTTTTGTGTTCTTAGTGTATTTCATTGCTCTTTGCTCAGCCACAGAATGCTTCAAAATTGCATTTTTGAACTCAGTTGCATCCTCAAATGTCATGCCAACAATAAATTCTGGATTTGTACAGCTTTGATCATATGATGGGAACCTACTTCTCCTCCTCGAAATAACATCAACCTCTTCGTCACCCTCATCATTTAAAATTGATTGAAGACTGTCTTCCTCATCCGAATCGGCATACTCTGTTTTGTACCCGGAATCATCTAACGATTGAGCCTCATCCACCTCATCCACCTCATCCACAATCGGTGATTGGGAAGTACCAGTGCCTCACTATAATTTAAAACTTGGAGCCTATGTCTTGCTGAAAATTCCATTAATTTTTTTCCTTGCATTGACCAGTTCAAAGTCATCATCATCACTCGACTGTTCCATATCCACCAAATTATGTGCATCATCATCCTCTTCCTCATCTAGATCCCTATTGGCAACTTCAGCCCGATTCCCGTCATCATCAGTATTCCCAATCACATTAGACATACCTCCAGTTTTCATCTTAACACCCCCCATCTCAGCTCCTGCCTTTTCATCATCAACATGCTCAACATATAGCTTAATATTTTCAGAGCACAGATGATGATAAAATAAATCCATCACATCGAGTTATCCCATAAATACCTAAGAGTTATTCCGTCTACAAGAGTCTTACTTCCGGGAACTCGTAAAAGAGTTTCTCTATTTTACACACACCTAAAGCCTCAATAGCTTCAATTATACTAGACAGTGAACTCTTACTCTTACTTAAACTTATTTCAAAGCAACATCAGCCCTTCCACCTATGTATTCCAATGGTGGGCCAACTTTAAATTTACCTCCATAGCGAACAAAGTGACATAAACTTTGTTCTCGGCCATTGGACCTACAAGAGAACGAGAAACAAAAAGTAAAGCACTTTCAATCATCAAATTATTGAAGCAATTTTCAAGTTGTAAATTGAAGATATTTTTATAAAAGACTAACAATCAATATAGAAACAAGAAATTAGCATAATCCAATTTACAACCACAATGCAACTACATGATCAATAGTGAGAGCAATGTTCTAATTTATCGCAAGAATTAGAAAATGCAAAACAATCATAATGCAGAGAGTAAAACGCCGCTATAATGTATATAGTAAAATGCCTTTGCAAAACAAAAAAAAAAATGGTAATATTACTATGACATACCCAAATGTTGTAATGTAGAGAGTCATACTTGCATAAGGAGTCACCATCGCCGCCCCCGATCTTCGCTCGCTCCTTTGAGACGCCGATATGCCCACAAGACATGTCCTTACGCGGGTCGCCATCGTCAAAGAAGAGAACATAAAGTTGATGTGTGTCAAACTCGAGCTCTACGAACTCCAAATAATGAAAAAATTAGGACGCCAACTAACGTCGTTTTGCATAATGCAGAGATTAAAGCACATTTGCAAAAAAAAAAAAAAAAAATTCGTAAGATACCCAAATGCTATAATGCAGAGAGCGATACCTACGTGAGGAGGAGTCGCCATCGTCGTCGTCGATCCTGTCGTCGGCCCCGACGCCAATCGCTTCACCGCTAAGATTTCCAGACTCCCTCAGAGAGGTCTTCACACGAACTCACAATCGTCAAAGGAAGGAAAGAACATGAACTCACGATGAGCGTCGAACTCGAGGTCGATCAGGACCCAAATCGCAAGAGAACTGCAGATCATCAAATTTGGGGCTTAGGGTTCGGACCAATTCGATTTGGGACTTAGGGTTCAGACCAATTCGATTTGGGACTTAGGGTTCGGACGACTTCGATTTGGGGCTTAAGGTTCCAACGACTTCGATTTGGGGCTTAGGGTTCGGACGAAATCGATTTGGGGCGTAGGGGACACTTGGAAAGTGACAGAATACGTAGAGACGGAGAGGGAAGGGAAAACACGACGGTGAAGAAGATGTACAGACGGAGGGGGAGACGACGTCGTGGTGAAGAAAAGAAAGGAGGAGACGACGTCGCTCACGCTTGCGTGGCTTTTTTTTTTTTTTAAATTATTCATAACGGAGGAGAGAGAAATGATTAAAAAAAGCCACGCGGAGGCCACGTCAGTTTTTTCCGTTAAGAAATTAGACGGCGTCGATTTTAGGACTCGTTTGAAACATTTTGACAAGTTGTAGGACTTAAATGCACTTTTCGCAAGTTTTAGGACTGAAATGCATTTTTGTGACAAGTTTTAGGACTTCTGGAGCACTTATCCCTATATTATAAAATTAAGTTGATTATGACCTATATAGCATCGATTCTGCAACCACATAAAACATGTTAATCCTGAAAAGATAAGACAATTAACTATCCAACCACAATCAGTATTATCAAAGTAAGTTATTGCAGCAGTAAAAAAAGTCCAACAAATCCAACAAAGTTCAACAGTCAAAACCACTCAAACCAAAAACTAAAAGTCAAGTCATAATAAGGTCAAATTTGCACACAATTCTCCCTCTTTTTGTCAACAGCAAAAAGTGGAGAAGAATAAAAAGAGTTTGATGAAATCAGGGCTGTTTGGGGATATGAACGAGCTGAAAATCTCCCATCGACTGAACTATTTCTTCCAGCTTTCACAAAGACTCCTACACCTCCTTAACATCTTCAGATTTGGTAGTCTCTTGAACTATCTTTTGAAATTGAAGCTTAAGGTCTTGTACCCGATCATGAAGAGAGATGGAGGTGGCTTTCAATGCAGATTGGAGATTCTGAATTTCACACTCTATGCCATATTGTTGAGCCTTTATCTCCACAAGGAGTTCTAACATTCTTTTAAAGTTTGCATAATTCTCTGTTTGCGTACTAGCTTCAGCATGTTCAGTTTGAGGAGTGTTAAAGGATGAGGGAACTTCAGCTTGTCGAACATCAAGACTTAGGGGGGATGCCTCAATATCAGCTTCAGGAAAATGTGAGGCATATACATCCTTTGGATTTGCTGGAGATCTACTCACATCATTACTAGTAAAAACAGGTGAAGAAGTATCTCTTTTTTCAACAGCTTCCCCTGTCTCTATGCCTACATGTAGAGAAAAGAATTCTTTTTCTTGTTCTTGCTCATTATCAGCACCCAAGTGATGTTCTGTTTCTTTTCCATCTCTTGCAGTTCCACTTCGAGTCTTCTTAGAATCTTCTGACAATGATACTGCAAATGTTGGTTCAAAAAAGTCATCTTGGCCCTCTTCTTCTTCTGCTTCCCTTTCTTCTTTTTCTTCTCTTCTTGCTCTTCTCTCTTCTTTTGCTCTTCTTTCTTCTCTTCTCTGCTCTGTTTCTCCTTGTCCTCTTTACTCTCTATCCTGCGGCTGCTCAAAACTAACAAAGCTCTGTAGATTTTTCAAGGCAAATGCGGAGAGTGTAAGATCATCCTCATCTTCTTCGTCCTGTAAGATAAGGGCTCTCCTCTTCTTGATCGGTGCACGCATGGGCTCCTTGCCTTTCCTCTTTTTTGTAGCAGAGTCTTGTTTTGTTTTGGTTGGGGATTTCTTTTTCAAGCGCTCCAAAGCTTTATTCAGTTCCTTCAGTCTCATCTTCGAAACTATCTTCAACTCTATCATCATAGGAGTAATGGTTATGACACAAAGAGATTCTGGAAACTGAATGTGAAAGTGTTGAAACAATTTGGTAGCTAGTGTAGAGTAAGGAAGTTGTCCCTTGTCCTTCACAACAGTCTTGTACATGTGCATCAGGATTGTATGTGGCAGCGAGAACTTCATCTTATTGTTGATAGCAAACATTAGCTTTGTCTCAGAGCGAGATACATTTGTCTTGGAGGTTGACTTGGGTCGGATGCAATTGATTACAACCTTATGCAACAAAATGTTAGAGGTAGACTTTCTAGAATATGAAATTCCTCCTTCAGCAAGTTTGTCCCGAACAAGAGACATTGTTGCATGACCAACATACACGTTTATTAGTTGGAAACTCCCTCTTTCCACACCAATGACATCCGCCAATGTGTCCACATCCACCACAAAGTCTTTTTCCCTTACCGTAAAATGAAATCTATTTGCATCTAGAAAGGATAGATTTGAATAGAAGTAAGCAGTTAATTCGGGGTAAGCAATAGGAGTTTTGGAACAGAATCTTTCAAGTTGAAGGAGAGCAAACTTCTCCTTCAGGTTCACCTTCAAGGAATCTAGGAAATCAAAATCTACAGTTTGAGAGTTCATCACCCCTCTCTTTAGCAAGTTCGAATAAGTCTTTTTGTGGTCTTTAGAACGAAATAAATTCGTTCCCTCACCACACACATCAGCAGCCACACCCATCCTAGGTTGAAAATTCTCATACATCCTCTCATCATCATCCTTCACCTCAGGTTAATTAAAAGAACTAAATCGCGGATCACTTGGAAAATTAGCAAAAGTCCTATCTGCCAATCCTTCAGGCGCAATGCCAAACCTTTCCATTTGCCTTAGAAACATTGTCTCGTTCTTGTATCCTCTTTCTTGTAGAAACTCATCAATAAAAGTCATGGCATTACCACCTTGCTTTAACTAATTGTAAAGTTTAAATAGAAACTGGGGTTTTAGTATTCTTACAGGTTCAACATCCTCTACAATCTCTTATTCCACTTATTGGTGCGGAGGATCTTGAGTCGCATGCTGATGCTGTTGAGAATGTTGTTGTTGTTGCTGTTGAGGGGAATCTTCTTCTTTGGTTAAGTCAAAGTGAGTAGGACCCTCTGGCATGTGCTGTGGTCCCCTGTTTACGATTCAAGACGTTTTTCTTTGGCAAGACATCTTTGCAGTCGAGGAGGATTTCTCGAACTCGTTCGGTTGAAAAAGGTGAAAACTTGTAGAGTAAACCTGAGAGAAAAAGTGAGAGAGTAGGAAATCTATATTATAGGGTTTTGAAAACGTAAATGGAGAAGAAGAACTTTGACGGTATATAAGGCAAGTGAAACAGGGTATAGGAACAGTCACAAAGGAAAAAATAAACTGCCTTTTTCGAAAATGAAAAACTTCCAAAAATTCAAAAATTCAAAAAAATAATTTCTAAAAATAAAATAGGCAAGTAATAATGTTAACGTACTTGTTCGCAATTTTCAACTAAGATTACCTGTAAAGAGAAGATATTAACTTATAGATGTGATTTTTGGACATTCTGAGTTTGACCACCTTCAGACTTTAACCAGTAGAAGATATAATATTCAGTCTGGTGCGAATAGACTCAAATAGACTTTTCTCCAGTGGTTTTGTAAATATGTCTGTCAACTGATTCTTTGAGTCAATAAGCTGAATCTTAACTTCTCCATTCTGAACATGATCTCTTATAAAATGGTGTCGAATCTTGATATGTTTAGCCTTTGAATGAAGAATTAGATTCTTTATGAGATTGATGGTGCTGGTATTGTCGCATTTGATCTCGATGCATGACTCTTCAATTTCAAAGTTTGTTAGCTGTTGCCTTATCCATAAAATTTGAGAACAACAGCTCCTAAGAGCTACTTACTCTGCTTCTGCTGTTGAACGGGTTACAGCACTCTGCTTTTTTAAGAACCAAGACACTAGCTTGTTCCCCAGCAATTGACAAGTACTAGAAGTACTCTTCCTATCAACTCTACAACTTGCTAAATCTGCGTTTGAATATCTAAGGAGAGTAAAGTCTCTTATTTTGGGATACCACAGACCTAACTTTGGAATAGTTGCAACGTATTGGATGATGGGTTTTGCAACACTTAAATGAGATTTTTTGGGATTTGATTGGAATCTAGCACAAATGCAAACACTAAACAAAATGTCAGGTCTAGATATAGTAAGATAAAGAAGTGGATCAATAATGCTCCTGTAAAATTTGTGGTCTACATTTTTTCCTCCTTCATCTTTGTCCAGCTTTGAAGAACTTGACATTGGTATCTCTGTCTTTTTGCAATTCTCCAATCCGAATTTCTTGATAATATCTTTTGCATATTTTTCTTGATGAATAAAGAGACATTTCTTTGATTGTTTAACTTGCAATCCTAGAAAGAAAGTTAGTTCACCTATCATACTCATCTCAAATTCATCCTGCATAGATCTGGAGAATTTCTTGCATAAATTTTCATTAGGAGATTAAAAAATAATATCATCAACATAAATTTGAACCAGTATAAAATCATTACCCTCTCTTTTTATGAACAAGGTAGTATCTACCTTTCCTTTAGCAAAACCATTTTGAGTTAGGAATTTACTTAACATTTCATACTAGGCTCGAGGTGCTTGCTTCAGTTCATATAAGGCATTTTTCAGTCTGTAGACTAAGTCTGGTTTTCTTGAAACTTCAAAACCAGGTGGTTGTTCCACATATAATTTTTCTTGGATAAATCCATTTAGATATGCACTTTTTACATTCATCTGGAATAATCTGAAATTTTCATAGTAAGCAAAAGTAAGTAATAATCTAATTGCTTCTAATCTTGCTACTGGTGTATAGGTCTCGTTATGGTTTATCTCTTCTTCTTGCGTATATTTTTTGGCCATGAGTCTTGCTTTATGCCTTACCACTTTTCATTTCTTGTCCACCTTGTTTCTGAAAACTCATTTAGTTCCAATAATAGATTTACCTTTAGTTTTAGGAATTAGCTCCCAAACATTGTTGATGCTAAACTGTCTGAGCTCTTCTTGCATAGCTTTAATCTAGCTTTCATCAGTCAAGGCTTCTTTTACATTTTTGGGTTCAATCTCAGAAATAAGTCCTAAAGCACTAGACTCTTCTCGCCTTTTGGATCTAGTGCGAATTCCTTCATCAATATTGCCAATGATGAGTTCCTTGGGATGACTTGACTTATATTTCCAGTTGCTGGTTGGTTTGAGAGTTTGCTAATCTTCTGCTTCAGTTGAATCCTCTGGTTCTGCTTGTTGCTAGTCTCCAGTGGTCTGAATCACTTTAGGGGAAGTAGACATTGTAAAGTTTGGAGTAGGTTCAGATTCTTTAAGTTGATTATGCATAAATTCTTGAAACTTGACATTCATAGATTCTTCCACAGATTGAGTCTTTTTGTTGAAAATTCTGTATACTTTGCTTGAGATTGAGTAGCCAAGGAAAATTCATTCATCTGATTTTTCTTCAAACTTCCCAGTTCGATCATTTGCATTTTTCTAAACATAACACTTACAGCCAAATACATGAAAGTAAGAAACATTTGGTTTCTTCCTTTTAAACACTTCATAAGGAGTTTTCTCTAGAATAGGCCTCAAGAACACTCTGTTGATGATGTAACAAGCTGTAGAAACTGTTTCAGCCCAATATCGAGAGGAAATTTTGCTCTCAATTAAGAGGGTTCTTGATAACTCTATAAAAATAGATTTATTTTACCTATTTTAGGCAACAATTAATGCAATATCTATGAGAAAATATTTGGATTTCCATCTGATTATTTGAATTTTCCTTATTTATGCAGAATAATGATATATGGAGAAGATAAGGAAAAAATGGCAAAATCGAGGAATTTAAATCAAACAAGCAGTGGGAGATAGATATCAAATCAAAATCCTCTGATTTACTCCCGATTTTGTGCGCAATTGCTTAGAGATAAGGATCTTGGATATATCCTATGAAGAGGAGAATAAAGAGAGAGAGAGGAAGAGCAGCGAGGTTTTAGAGAGTTTTTTGTTAGATCGTTTTTCATTGTTCTGAGAGTTTTTCAAGTATTTTGAAGAGAAGACAAAAATGGTGACATAATTCTTGTTCTTTGATTTAAGATGCTGAGTTTAATTTATATTTATATTTCTTCATCTACTATGTTCTAATTTTCTTTTGTTAGGGCTACGATGTAGCCTAACCATGATGATGTGAATTTCATGATTTTTATGTTTTGCAATTGATTTCATTCATGTGAGTTATATATTATTGTGCTTAATGCTTTTGAGTGACTGGCCGCCACTTGAATGATCTGATGTGCATGTTTGAGACTGAGAAGTGATAATATGCAATTGCTCATTATAATATATAACCATGAATTAAACGTGAATAGAAATATACCGCGTTATTTGTGTAGCTTTCGGTGATAAGGTGATCCAAAAGACTTATTGTAAGCCGGGAATATTCATAGTTTTTAATGCACTTATGTTTATTTTAATTCACATAGAGATATAGTGGATTAATAAACTGAGTAGGTTTGCTATACCTAGAGATAGGATAGTAAATAGGTTAGGAAATTCCGCTATCACATGTTTGATATCGTTCTTGCATTCACAACAATCTGAAATTCATATCTAGTGGTTATGGTGAAATCGGATGCTCTAACATATTTATCTGATCGATTTACTACATTTAGTCTACAAATTTTGTTTTTAATTTATTCTCAATTATATTTTGATCTGTTAGATACATTTTAGAATTAATCTATTTTAGTAGTTAATTAGTTTATTAATCATCGATCTCCGTGGGACGATATTCTTTCTCATCATTATATTACTTGTTCGACACGTTCACTTGCGTTTAGAATTTTACGAACAAGTTTTTGGCGCCGTTGCCGGGGATCGTTTGTTTAATACTAATTAATATTGATACCAGATAATTCTAAGTTTAATCTAGCTTTCGTTTTGTTTTATTTTTCAGGGTATACATCGGTTTATGACACGTAGCCAACAAGTGAAACTTGTTGAGCTTGATCCAGAAATCGAGCGTACATTCAAAAGGCGACTGAGAGAACAGAAAAATCACGCTAAGATGGCAGGCGGTGAGAATGAAAATCCACGTAGACTCTTAAGAGATTATGCTGCGCCAACAGTTCAAGGCACCACATCAAGTATCAGAAGACCTGCAATTCAAGCAAATAACTTTGAGATCAAGCCATCACTCATTCAGATGCTTCAACAATCAGTGCAATTTAGTGGGCTACCAAGCGATGATCCAAACGCTCACATCGATGCTTTTCTTGAAATTTGCGACACCATTAAATATAATGGAGTTACAGATGATGCTATTAAATTGAGATTATTTCCATTCTCTCTTAGAGACAAAGCTAAAAGTTGGCTTTCTTCTCTTCCTGCAGGATCAATCACTACATGGAATGATATAGCTTAGAAATTTCTTGGTAAGTTCTTTCCACCTGCAAAGTCTGCGAAGATGCGTAGCGATGTTACTAATTTTATGCAGATGGATAATGAATCATTATATGAAGCATGGGAAAGATTCAAAGAATTTCTTAGGAGATGCCCACATCATGGACTACCCGTATGGATGCAGGTACAAACTTTTTATAATGGCTCTAGTGCAAATCTTCGTTCTATGATTGATGCAGCTGCAGGAGGAACTCTAAATAATAAAACACCAGAATAAGCCTACAATTTATTAGAGGAGATGGCGTCCAATAGTTATCAGTGGCCTACTGAGAGACTACCAATGCAAAAAGTTATTTGAGTTCACGAAGTGGATGCTTTTGCTGCAATTGCTGCACAATTTGAAATACTCAACAAAAAGCTTGATAATATGAATGTTTCAGCCATGAAAATTCAGAATTTGACATGTGATTTTTGTGGTGGAGGACATGTTAGCACAGCGTGTCAGGTAAGTAATACTTTTAAACAATCTAGTGAAAATTCTAACTTTGTTGGGAATTTTAACAGGTCATAGAATAATCCCTACTCCAACACGTACAATCCGGGATGGCGCAATCATCCAAATTTTTCATGGAATAATCAGAATGTGACGAGACCATCGGGATTCAAACAATCAGAAGAGACAAAGTCAAATTTGGAAAATATAGTCACCAAACTTGCTAATACGACTCATGACTTCATCAAAAGCACGGATGTGAGATTTCAAAACCAAGATGCTTCAATCAGAAATTTGGAGATGCAAGTGGGTCAGTTAGCAAGCATGATGTCAGGAAGACAACAAGGTTCTTTGCCGAGTAACACAGAGAAAAATCCAATTGAAAACATAAAGGCTATTACCCTGAGAAGTGGTAAACAAGTGGGAGAAGAAGAGATTGTCAAAGACAAGGAAGAGGTGACCAATAAATAATCAAAGGAGACAAGCAAGAGTAAACTTTTTCCAGATAATCCCAAGCCATATGTGCCGCCAATTCCATTCCCTCAGCGACTCCAGCAGCACAAAATAGATAAGCAATTTTCTAAATTTCTTGATGTATTTAAAAAATTGCATATTAACATTCCTTTTGCAGATGCTTTAGCGCAAATGCCTAATTATGCAAAATTTTTGAAGGAGATTTTGGCAAACAAAAGGAAATTGGAGGATTATGAGACTGTGAAGTTAAATGAGGAGTGTTTGGCCATTCTACAAAACAAATTGCCTCCGAAATTAAAAGATCCAAGGAGTTTTACTATTCCTTGCACTATTGGAGATTCTTACTTTGAAAAGGCATTATGTGATTTAGGTGCAAGTATTAATTTGATGCCTTATTCAATTTTCAAGAAATTAGGATTGTGTGAGGTAAAAGCAACCACAGTGTCACTTCAACTGGCTGATCGATCAATTAAATATCCGAGAGGTATTGTGGAAGATGTTTTGATAAAAGTTGACAAATTTATCTTTCCTGCAGATTTCATAGTTCTTGACATGGAGGAAGATTTTGAGGTACCATTTATCTTAGGTCGACCTTTTCTAGCAACAGGAAGAGCTCTTATTGATGTGTAACAAGGGAAGTTGATCCTTAGAGTTCAAGATGATTTTGTTTCATTTAATGTTTTTAAAGCAATGAAATATCCATCCGATGATAATTCTTGTTTTAGAATTGAGACAGTTGACAAGTTGGTGAATAAGAGTTTTCAGGAAAATATTTTTAAAGATCCACTTGAAGCATGTCTGATTCAACCAAGGGACAAAGATATTCAGAATGAGGAGATAAAGGAGTACGCAAATTTCATGGAGGCAATTCCACCATATTCAAGGCAAAAGGCAATTAAATTTGAGGAGTTAGGACAACACATTACAAAGCCTAAACCATCAATTGAAGAGCCTCAAATTCTTGAACTCAAACCCTTACATTCTCATTTGAAATATGCTTATTTAGATGGAGTTTCTTCTTTACCGGTAATTATATCTTATTCTTTGACAGATTTGATGGAGGAACGATATAAACCCACTATCCAACCTCAGAGGCATTTGAACCTGAAGATGCAAGAAGTAGTGAATGGTCAACGTTTGAAGCCCTACTTTGAAGGTGGTTACAACAAGCAGAAGACCACCTTCGAACTTCATCCTCCAGATTAGCGACATCTGAGATAGTTTGGCTGAAAACTATAAAGCAAGCGCTTATTGGAAGGCAACCCAAGCATTTTAATTATGTTTTTTTTTTTATTGTTAAGTTTATTATGTTTTGCAAAAAAAAAAAAAAAAAGCTTAACTTTTCTTTGTTTTATCTAGGTTAATTTTTTAGGGATCATCTTTCAAGAATTTAATCATCAAGGTCATCAATGAACTTATCCTACAACTAGGGGAGTTTTCTTCTTCCTATTTCTATTATTCGCATTGAGGACACTGCTTCATTCAAGTTTGGGGGGGAGACAAATTTTTTTTGGATAATTTTTTTTATCATTATTGTATTCTTGGTTGTGAATTTTTGCGATTCTTAGGAAAATTTAAATTTTATTTAAACTTGCAATTGATGTGTGAGTTAATCTTAATTCTGATTATGTTGATCCACTTACTGAGCACTAAAAGTCCTTAATTTTTGAATTGTGTGTAAATTTAGAGAACATTCATGTGAAGTATGTGATTTTCTTAAATTTCACCCAAATCTTAGAATTTGTTTGATTTTCTCTTGAGGCGAAATCCTAAGCTAAATCTAATTGAGAAAATGATTTAGGCAATTTTTGGATCGACTGAGCCTTTCAAGCTAACCCTGTTTATTTATCCATAGTCACCCCGTTGAGCCTTAATTACTACCCAATTTTTCATTGGCACCTATATATATTTAGCCTAGCCGTTATCAAATTATATCATTGTCCCATACCTTATGAACACGTTGATTTTCTTTTGGGATAAAAAATTATTTGAGCTTGATAGAAATTTGGGAGGAAGGATGGAGTATGAAAAAAGAAAAGAAAAGAAAAGAAAAGTGATTGCTATAGTTGTTTGGGGTGTATTGAAAAAAAAAAATTGCTTTTATGGTTCCCTATCCAACTTTCAATTGAGTGAGCCTTTTGGATACTCAATGGGTTGGAAATTTTCATATTATATTAGGAGGGACTTTGGGAGAAACTCCACCATAAAGCAATTCAAAAGAAAAAAAAAAAAGAGAAAAGAAAATGGAGAAGGAAAAAAAAGGAATGATGATATATGGTGGCAAAAAAAAAAAAATTATTTTGAAGGAGTGAAATTGGACAATGACATTGGCTCTAATTAGATCCTAAAAATCAACGTGTTGATAGGTGATTTGAGCTTAAAATTACCATTATCTCACCTTTAGCCCAGCCTTACATTACAAACCGAGAAAGTCCTATTGATTTTTGGTTGGATAATTAGCTTACATTAGTGGAGAGAGGAATGAAAAGCAAACTTATGAGATTTGGTCATAATTATTGAGAATTTTTGAGAGGTTGCATATCAATGTGAATTTATCTGGATTGCATATAATTTGAAAAAGATGAGGACTTTCACACACACACTTGGATCACATAGTTAGAATTGGTCTTAACTTATAAATCAATTTCAATGTTTGGATGAAATTTGTATTTTCTTTGAATTGTGAATTTGAGCAATTATGGAAAGATGTCATGGAGGAGGTTGTTAGCTTGAGTATGTGTTATGTCTTGATTTTGCTCGAGGACTAGCAAAAGGTTAAGTTTGGGGGTTTGATAACTCTATAAAAATAGATTTATTTTACTTATTTTAGGCAACAATTAATGCAATATCTATGAGAAAATATTTGGATTTCCATCTGATTATTTGAATTTTCCTTATTTATGCAGAATAATGATATATGGAGAAGATAAGGAAAAAGATGGCAAAATCGAGGAATTTAAATCAAGCAGCAGTGGGAGATAAATATCAAATCAAAATCCTCTGATTTACTCCCTGATTTTGTGCGCAATTGCTTAGAGATAAGGATCTTGGATATATCCTATGAAGAGGAGAATAAAGAGAGAGAGAGAGGAAGAGCAGCGAGGTTTTAGAGAGTTTTTTTTTTAGATCGTTTTCATTGTTCCGAGAGTTTTCAAATATTTTGAAAGAAGACAAAAGTGGTGACATAATTCTTGTTCTTTGATTCAAGATGCTGAGTTTAATTTATATTTATATTTCTTCATCTACTATGTTCTAATTTTCTTTTGTTAGGGCTACGATGTAGCCTAACCATGATGATGTGAATTTCATGATTTTTATATTTTGCAATTGATTTCATTCATGTGAGTTATATATTATTGTGCTTAATGTTTTTGAGTGACTGGCGGCCACTTGAATGATCTGATGTGCATGTTTGAGATTGAGAAGTGATAATATGCAATTCCTCATTATAATATATAACCATGAATTAAACGTGGATAGAAATATACCGCGTTATTTGTGTAGCTTTCGGTGATAAGGTGATCCAAAAGACTCATTGTAAGCCGGGAATATTCATAGTTTTTAATGCGCTTATGTTTATTTTAATTCACATAGAGATATAGTGGATTAATAAACTGAGTAGGTTTGCTATACTTAGAGATATGATAGTAAATAGGTTAGGAAATTCCGCTATCACATGTTTGATATCGTTCTTGTATTCACAACAATCTGAAATTCATATATAGTGGTTATGGTGAAATCGGATGCTCTAACATATTTATCTGATCGATTTACTACATTTAGTCTACAAATTTTGTTTTTAATTTATTCTCAATTATATTTTGATCTGTTAGATACTTTTTAGAATTAATCTATTTTAATAGTTAATTAGTTTATTAATCATCGATCTCCGTGGGACGATATTCTTTCTCATCATTATATTACTTGTTCGACACGTTCACTTGCGTTTAGAATTTTACGAACAGTTCTTGCCATCTCCTATAATGATATGTTCTTTCTTTCCACAACCCCATTTTGTTCTGGAGTATATGGAGAAGAGAAAACATGCTGGAAACCAGATTCATCACAGAACTTTGCAAAGTCTTGATTCTCAAACTCACCTCCATGGTTTGTATGTATGCTCGAAATAGCATATCCTTTTTCATTTTGAATCTTCTTGGCAAACTATGAAAAGTGAGAGAAGGCTTCAGACTTATTTGCTAGAAAGTAAATCCAAGTAAAGCGAGAGTAATTATCCACAATCACTATGCAGTATCTCTTTTGTTGACACATAAATTTTGGCGATCCGATCATTTATTTATTGTATAGAAAATTATGGGTTAATTTTATCCCTGAAAAAATATTAATTGCATAGCATAAAAATTTAGGTACATTTATTTTTAATTTGCATTTTTTGCATTTATTTATTGGACCGGTGGCGGATGGGTTCGAATTAATGGTTCTGAGCTTTAGCTTGGCAGGCCGGACTAAGCCTGTGACATCCCGAATTTTCCAATTTTATTTTTAGTAAATTGAGACGGGCATTTCATCTGCACGCATATAGTTCATTTCCTTAAGTTGGCCACTCATGTGAAAACTAGTCTATCAGGTGAAGCCGGTAAGAGATTCTAATGCATTAGACTCGAGAATTTGACCAGGAAATGACCTTTCGACCGAGCTAATCTGCAAGGGTCATTATGACACAATTAAAAAATCGATTAGAAGCCGGAGATAGGTCAGCTCGACAGAGGCATGTGATCAGGTGTGGGTGATTCCACTAGATCACACTATTCTTGTCAGTTGACACTGGACCGACTTTTCTGTCGGTTAGGTCCCCTGTGTCCGCATTTGAAACCTTGAGATTTCCACGACAACCGAGGGTCGCCAATGTATCAAAGATGTACATTGTGGCTTGAGATTGATCAACCACAGGTCGAATGCATAAAAATTTCTAAAAGCTACCCGATAGGTCAGGACGCGCTAATATCGTGCCAGAGTGAAATTAACCATGAAATTGTGACTGAATTAAGAAATTGGAAGTCCTGGGGTGTAACATACCTTATGAGGATCATGTATTAAATTTATGAATTTTAATTGGACTCAATTGGAGGAGAATTGATTAGAATTGAAGAAATCAAGGTACGAGATTTTGTGCCCCGACGGAAAATGAAATTTGACCCATTGGACTAAAGTTGTAGGAGAAGTTGAGATAGTGGGGCATGACATCATGATGATGTCATGGTGAGGTCATTTGTGGATTAAAGAAAAGACAAAAAGAAAAGAAGAAAAACCCCCTTTCTCTCTCCTCCCTCTTTCTTCTTCTTCTTCTTCTTCTTCTTCTTCTTCTTCTTCTTCTTCCCGTAGGCTTCCTCCTCCATTTTTGTTCTGCACTTTCTTCAAAACCAGCAGCCAAGAGGAGCTTGGAAGGGGAGGGGGAAGCAACCGCCGCCGGACGCAGTCGCCCCGTCGCGCGCGCCGCGCCCACGCGCGACTCAGCTCCGCCGCCGGTCACGGCCAGCCGCCCTCCGCGTCGCCCAGCCCCTTCGCTGCCCCTTCGCCGCCGCTCGTCGCCGCTAGCCCGCCGCGGCCGCTCCCCGCCTCCTCCGCGCCCGAGCCGCCCATTCTCCCCCTCCGTTCGGCCATGGATGAACCTTGAATTTCCAGCTTAGATCTGGAAGTTCGAGGCCCTCTTTGGCCGCCTTCGCCCGGTTGCTCGACCCGCCTTGAGGAAAGTCGATCCTCGCGTCGGCCCGTCGTTTTGGCGTGCTCGGCTCGCTAATCCGGTGAGTTTAGCTCACTAAATCTTGATTAGGCAGTTAATGATGCCCTAAGTGTGCTTAGTGTAAGTTAAGTGAGTTTATGTGGGTTGATTAGTTTATTTGATTGTGGATTAGATTAGTGTGTTTAATTAAGTTAAATGGTGTTTAGTTTAAAGTTAAGTAGGTTTATTTTTAATATAAGCCTTGATGTGACATAATGGGTTTTATTTTGGATTTATTTAATTGTTTCGAAATTCTGGAATTAAATAATATATTATATTCGAAAATCATTAAAATATTATTTATTAAAAAAAAAACTCGAAAAATTATTTTTAACTCAAATTGCTTAGAATTTCGGGCCGATCGTCGCTGTGCTCTTAGAATTTGAATTTGATGAACGGAAGTGGCAAAATTGAATGTCGGCTATTTTTACTATAAAAAAAAAAAAAAAAAAACTCGAAAAATTATTTTTGGCCTCAATTGCTTAGAATTTCGTGCTGATTGTTGCTGTGCATTTAAAATTTGAATTTGATGAATGTATGTGGTAAATTAAGTGTTGATTGTGATAAATAGAGTTTTTAGCTATAAAAACCCAAGTGTTGGATTTTGATGCAGAAATTTGATTGTTATGGTTTACTATTGAAATTGAAGTGTGTGGATGAAATGTGGAATGTCCGGAAGTCAATAATGATTTGTCGTGTGCTGGTTGATAGATCCGGTCGCAGTAGTGGCTAAGCCGACTGGACTTGTATTCTTTGTGAATCGCTACCTGATAAAGGTCGCGCCCGGTGGGGCCGTAATACGCCACCTGATAAAGGTCGCGCCCGGTGAGGTCGTAATGCCATTGATTCTAATTGTGTTGAGTGGGACCATGATTGCCATTGGTCGTTAAACCTTCTTATAGGGTCGTGATTGGAAGCGGTGATTGATTTGCTAGAATGACATGTAATCGGCCGAGTCGATTGATCGCTGAGACGATCTAAGTGATTGAATTGTCCTGATAATGTGATTGTGCCACAGTGGTTTGGTTATCAGAATTGCGAGTGGTTGAATTATATAAACTGTGCTAACTTGCAGATGAAGACTAATGCGAGGTAAGTCTTCTTGATGTTGTGGCTAGGTCACTCTGGGGCGTATTTTCTTTCTAATATGGGTTTAGCGGGTTGAACTTGCTGAGACATTGTCTCATCCCGGTTTGGGGACAACAATTTCAGGTCCCCAGTGGATGGAGTGGCTAGATAGCTTTGGTTGGCTCTGAGGAGTTGCAGATGTGAAGTCATAAGGATTGGAGAACATGTCCGACTTGTAGGTTGTAGGACAATTCCTTTTTAAGAGCCGGTCTTTTGTAGACTTTTGGCTGTAGGCCTTTGCTTGTAATTTTGTTGAATTTTTGAAAGTGTTATGTTGGGATTTTGCTTCCTGCTTTTCTATCCCGTATTTTATTGTCAGGGATTTTATAATATGCTTCCGCATGCGCATTAAAATACATGAATGGGGTCGGCGACACTACCTGGGAATGTCGCAATTGTATGACCATGGTGGGATGTTCACGTGTCTCGGGGTTCGAGGCGTGACAAAGCCCACGAAGAGAGCAAATTGGCTCAAGCCCGTTTTTAAATGATAGAAAATTATCTTGTGAAAAATAGAAATTTTGAAATTTCTCCGGGATATAATTTTTTTTTTTTTTGGGATAGGGCATATGTGAAAAAATATTGGGATTTATCTTTGCAAGATTTGGGATTAGAGAAAAATTCTATCGTAATCTTGAATCCTTATTAGTATGGGATAAAATCGATGTAGAAATATTGCAGATGTTGATTCGAAGAGGAAATTAAAAACGTAATTCCTTCCCCTATAAAAGGCCGTATGCGTGAGAAGGAGGGGGCTCTCTCGGTTTTGAAAAAAAAAAAGTCAACAAAGGTTTGTTTTTTCTTCTTTTGGCTAAAAAGAAGAAAAAAGGAAAGAGAGGGGGCCGTCCGTGGATCTTCAAGAGAAGAAGAGAAACACAAAGCAAAGGAAAACTAAAGGAAATGTAAAAGGGAAAAAGCAACTGCAAAAGTACAAAAGCAGGGGTGTGAGGCGATGTTTGTTGTTCATTGTCTTCCCTTTCACACTTGTTGCCTGTGTTTGCAAGCGGCTGCCGTCCTGATGGTCGCCGGCTCCTCACCGCCCGCCACCCGCATCTGCAACTAATTGTCGGCTCCTCCTCACCTGTGTTGTGCCGACGCCACCGAACCTGCGCTGCTCCGAGATCTCATCGCGCCTACCGTCGCCTTTGCCCGACGCACCCCTATTGCTCGTTGCCACCTTGTTTTGCCACCGCGTGCTGATCCACGAGTCACCGGTGACCCAACGCCCAATGCCGCCTCTACAACCCTCACAACGCCTTGCTCCGCCCCTAACGTTGAGCTGCCAAGCCTCTGTTCTGAGTCCCCTCATTTGCAGGTCTACTCGCTACTGCTCCCGCGTCACTGTTCACTTAGCCACACTGCTTTGGCACCAGTCACGATGCCGTCGCCGCTATCTCTCAGCCCAGCCCTGCGCTTGATCCCGAGTCCCTTATGCCGAGCGATGCCCACAGCAACACTCTGCCGGTTTTAATCACTTGCTTTAATCACAGCCAGAAATTCCTTAGCCTCTTCGTCAGTGACAGGCTTTGCAGGTTGAGCACCAGCTTGAGCATAAGTTCGACTAGACCTTGTAACGAGGTCAACATATAAGTCATAAGACCAAGGCACCGCTTTGTTGTTAACATACTCATATGGCTGAGGCATTTCAATCACTATCTCCTCATCGGATACATTTATTAGGGAAATCCCTTATGATGTTTTAAAGATGATAAAATAAATCAAAGGCTACTAACGTGTTTAATGGTTAAGTAATAGACTATGTAGATGATAAATGATATTGTCAAAGTTTGAAGACTACCAAAAGACTGAACGTAACACATGTCCAAAGTCTATTCTGAAGATTTCCAGACTTCTGTGTCAAAGTCTGAAGACTACCTGACTTTAGTGTCAAAGTCTATTCTATATCAGAAGTATGCCCACTCTGACAAATTCCAGACTGAACGTGAATGAAGAACCAGAAGATAGGTTCTATGCTGAAGCTGAACTTATTCAGACTGTGTCTAGACCTTAAGGCTAAATATGTTTAGAACATAGTAGATTCAGAACAAAGCATGTTCAGAATGAAACAACGTGACAAAACGTAACATAAGCCTCAAACATATAACGACTAGTAATCTAGTTTGGATTCTACATCAAGATAGATTTGATTGACTCAATCTAATTGATTCACAATTGGATCTTGAAGACAATAACTTTTTAAACAAAGAAGCTCTACCTATGGAAACTAAGATTCTGTTTGTATGGGCGATCAGAATCAATTTGGGATTCTACTTCTATCACTCAACGGCTACCAAATCTTCTAGATACAGATTTGTCTAATGGGTATATTGGAAGATGATCCTCTAGATATTGTCCAACAACTAGTTTAGAAGTGGAGGAGTATTTAAGGATATCAAGGACTGATGAGCAAGTAAGAGACGGAGTGTAGAATTTATAATTCCAACGTCTGAGCGACCTTCGATCATACACTTGTCTTTGGTGAGTTTAAACGTTTGTGATCGTAAGAGAAATACCAAAAGAGTGATTTAGTGAGATAGTATGATTTACTACTAAGTTTTTGCACTCAAAGTTGCAATATCTTGTTTATTGCATAGTGGAATCCAGCTAGAAGGCTGTCATTGTGGAGAGTGGACGTAGGTTTGATCTAAGCCGAACCACTATAAACTTTGTGTTCTTATTCTCTTCCCTGAACTCTTTTTATTTTGTTTATAGTTTTATCTAATTGCTAAACTCTGAACTCATTCAAAGCTCGTCACTCTCTAAAAAGCAAATTACTTCTACTAAAATTTGCGAAAAATTATCTTCACATCTATTCACTCCACTCTAGGTGTTCATACTAGCACTTACAACATCTTCCAATGGGGGCATATCCACGAGTGATGGATCTATCTCTTCCTTATCATCATCGAGTGCAGCTTGCTCCTCCTCCCAATCTATAATGATATGGGAAATAGTAGAAACTATGCAGTTATGATCAGAATACATGATGATACCATCGTTCACCATTTTGGGAACCATCTCTCTCATCAGTGACGGGGGAATGTCCTCATGATATGGATAATATCTAGCTCTCACCAGTCCATTATAGGCATCCGCTATGTGCACCTTCGGATTCCTAGTTCGATGAGCGTCAAACCCAAAAATGGCATTCACCCTATCCTCATGCTCAGGTAGATGATTCTTTTTGACATTTGTTTGAGTGGTATTGAAAGCAAACACCTTGGTGTCTAATAAGTTTTGGACCTTATGCTTTAAAGTCATGCATTCATTAGTCGAATGTCCTACTTCCTCTATATGGTACTTGCATTTCTTGGAGGGGTCATAGTTAGAAAATTTTTCAGCATTGGGTCACTTCAGCTCATAGGACAACAATCCCTTCTTTTGAAGGACCTTTAAGACCTAGGATAGAGGGCTAGGAAGAGGAGTGATCTGCCTCTTAATAAACTGCCAAGGCGTGGTCGGTTAGCCTCTGTCTTGTTGATTCTTAGAGACATGAGCAATCGGAGGCTTGCTAGGTTGTACATATGCAACATTGACTTCTGTGCTAGGTTCTTTGTTTTTCTTCACGGTGAACCTTTTGTCTTGATGGGTTGGTTCATTGAACCATCCATCTTTTAGCCCAATCTCAATCTGTTCACCCACCAGGATAAGTTGGTTGAAGTTCTTAACGTACGTGCTAGCCATTTTGTTACGAAACTCAAACAGGAAAGTCTTGACGAACAATTTAATCAGCTCCTTATTAGTAGGCTCAAAAGTAATCTGAGCCGCCAGATTTCGTCATCTCATGGCATACTCTTTGAATGACTCATTCTTCTTCTTCTCCATCCTCTCAAGATTCTCTCAGGAATGTGCAATGTCCATATTGAACTTATATTGCTTGAGGAACACGTCAGCCACTTCATTTCAAGTGTCGAGAAGGTTTACTTTTTTCATTATATACCAATTCAACGCGGGCCTAGTCAAACTCACATGGAGTGATTGGATCATGAGGGGCTCATTCTTGACATATTGGGCCATGCGTACATGGTACATTTGCAAATGAGCTTTTGGGCAAGAAGTACCATCGTATTCCTCGAACTCCGGCATCTTAAAATTTTTCAGCACCTTGACCTTCTCATACACGGACAAGTCGAACGGGAGTGAACTCTGCGACTCTTGCAATTGCTTGACTTTCTCCTCGAGTTTTGCAAAACGTTCATCTTGCCCTGTCTTAGGGACATTGTCAGGCTTTGTCTTTTCGACAGTGACCAACGGTGGGTCATCTTCGAGCTCAGGCATGTCGTCATCACTCATTTGAGCCTTGCTTACTTGCTTTGGGATAACTATCTCGGGAAGAGTGGGTGCAAGAGTCGAATTCGCTCGGAGGGATTAGATTTGATCTGTCATAAGTTGTATAGAGGCGAGTAACTGTTGGAGTTGGACTTCCATAGCGGACATACGATCACGAATTTCAATTTGGTCAGCTATTCTAGCTCTTGATCGTGTAATAATAGGCGAAAATGAGGGATCCATTATGACCTAGATTTGAAAAAATGAACAAAATAAGCATTTCATATAAAACCATGCCAGTCCATGACAAAAGTCTAACGCTTTTATTCATTAATGGATTGTTTGACATTGATAATGTAAAAAACTTTGAAACATCCTCAACAAATGAACTAAACAAGCAAATGACTCGACTTCCTAAACATTAAGCTAAAGTAAAAACTAAATAGATTAAAGCCATTTTATTTGGCTCGATTTATAAACACATGGGAAGCCGATGCTCAATGTAGTTGCCTGTTCTCTTTAGCATCCCTTTTGGCTTGCTTCTCAAGTTCTTCAATCTTCCTCTTGTGACGATTAAGCTCCGCTTGCCGAGTGGGCCTTTCAGTCACATCTGGCACTTTTGGGAGAAGCTTAGTTGGGATCTTGTACTAACGGATATATTGAGCCATGGCATGGTAAGTCTTTTCCTTCCCCTCCAGCTCATCTTCAGGCAAGCTCAACCTTCATTCGCGACATGCGAGCCAAGTTTGTTCGATATAATGAAGCTGTTCTTTGTGATCACCATCCTTGGGAGTGAATCGGACTTGAAACAAACCCAGCTTAAGGGGAGGCAGTAGATCCTGCACAACTCAATATTGGTGAACCACTCTGAGTGGGTAATATGAGGTGGCACCAGTGATCCCCAATACCGGGATCAGCTCATCATCGCCATGAGAGAGACATGCTTCGGAGACTTGGAACCATTTAGCATGCCATAGAAAAATCCTAGTATTCGGATTTTTCAACAAATT
Organism: Eucalyptus cloeziana; assembly: GCA_014182715.1. Lineage (NCBI taxonomy): Eukaryota > Viridiplantae > Streptophyta > Magnoliopsida > Myrtales > Myrtaceae > Eucalyptus > Eucalyptus cloeziana. The sequence continues at coordinate 27,870,944 of CM024635.1, read as the reverse complement.
GACCTATTTTGAGTAAGAAAGATTTAGAGTTCGATCCTGACGATTTTTGAATACCTTGATGGGATGATGGGAATCGGTGACATTAATAATATTTATGTGAATATTAATCCTACTCATATGAGAAAAGAACCGGATTTGTAAAAGCTCAATTGGTGCACGAAAAGTTTTATCTTGATCTTCCTTAAATCGGGTGAGCGACAAGAATGTCTCAGCTAAAATAATGTTAACAAAACTAATTCTAGCACACACTTGTTTGACCACCCATGCGATAGAAGGATTAATGGCGCCTTTACAAAGAGGAAAAACAATAAATCCAAAAAAGGCTAGAAGGAAGATCTTGATTTTTAAAAGAGTGTTTATATCAGCAAAACTTTGATCTAGGAAGGAAAAATGACATGCATGACAATTATCTTTTAACACTTTTTTTTATCAGATTCTTATCCAACCTAAGAAAGTCAGACATAATTGATTTAGGTTCTATTCCAAGAGGTAGGTTTATTAATTCCAATTCCAAAGGTTTTCCTATGGCAATGCTATATTCTTCCAAAGTCGAGGTTAAATCGTGCTTACCAAATATGAATGTTGATGTTTGAGGGCACCAGAAATGAGCGAGTGCTTGCATGATGCCGCTTTAGACATTGATGTCGAGGAAGGAAACAAGGCGACCAAGTTTGCTTTCCACATAGCATTAGCCATCGTGACCTAGACGATTCCACCATGATTTGAGTTCAACCTTTGGTGCAAGCATGAATCGAATGTCAGTTCTTCCCATTGTTTATAGATCAGGACTCAACCAATCTAATGTCATGGACTGACCAAAGACCTAATAAGGTAAGTAAATTGCAAGAGTAAAGGGTGGAGAGCTTACTTTACCAGACGATTAAAACAACCACATAGACAAACACATGAAATGTGGGGTTCAATTTATAACTCAGAAGGCTAAGCAAGGTGGAACTAAAAGGGTGGGATGACTAGTCGCAGTCTCGCGTACTAAGTCAAGTCCTTCTAACTCCGGCTTAGTAAAAAATAATACCTCAATGCAACGCAGTCTCGCGGGTAGAGGTAAACATTCTTGACACCAAGAAAAAGCTTTCGAGATTGAGTTGGGCAACCTCTACTACTCGACCTTACGGTCGAAGTCGTATCAAACTCAACACCATCCTAAGTGTCTTAGTGCGGTCCAAGTCTGGCGGCAAGTTGTGTGTGTAAGAGTGTAGTGTAAATGCAAAGCATGCACAACAATTCATACCAA
>CM024635.1:27856463-27869592 GCA_014182715.1 Eucalyptus cloeziana | reverse complement strand
GAGAAAAATTGTTTGTAAAAAGATTCATCTCATTGATAGAGGAGTGCTGGTTCCATTATAAACAACTTTTCTTTGAGACTTTAAATATAGTGAATGTGAATAACTCCCTGAGGCTCTCGAGGGATGAAATGGCACCGAGTTAGGCTAAATCACTGTAAATTGGTTGAGCAGCTCACTTCCCTACTCTCTTTATATTAATGCACACTGTGTTTCATTTGTATGAAATCTACATTTACATATCCAATATATTTTTATATAAGTTAAATTTCTAAGACAACAGCCACACGATAATTTTTTTTTGGATGATATTGCTTTAATGTGGTAATGATTATATTTGCAAAACACATGCTGGATTAAGACTAGCATAGGTACCTCGAATAAGAAACATGGTTACACCAATTTACCCTAGACTACAATACTTCTAACTTAACTTTCTCGTACGACTTCTTCATTTTTCATATTCACCATAGATTTAGTGATGGTAGAGTTACTAAGGGAAATGGAGAAAATGACTGTTTGGGTGGGAAATGCAGAAATATCTACAACTTTGTTGAGAAAGAAAAGGGTGAAATTTTAAATTTTTCTCCCACAATTTTTCCTCATTTCCTCGTCTCAAATGTAGCAAGACATGGAACCACTGTGAATACAATTCTGTTTTGGGCCTCTTTGGTCCGAGCCCGATAGACACAACTCGTAAATTTCAATCTTCTCATATTTAATGGGAAACAAAGGAGGACTACCTCATATTATCACATAGTTTCAACCTGGTCTTGAATGGTCGACGAAGTCTATGATTTCATTCACGTCCACATTAAGATTCAAATAGGCTGCCTTAAGTTTTCTATCAATTTTGAAATAGAATCTTGAAAATGAAAAATAAAAAATTGTCTATACTCAATTCATTTACCTTTTCTCTCTTATCTCCATATTCTTTTTTAATATAACTGTTAAAGTTGGGGTAGTTGATCGTAACATCAGAGGATTTCATCTCAGACATGAAGGTCACCTATTTGAATACCAACAATAGTGTGCAAACTATTTGAAGTCACTTCCACCCACGCATAGGCAAAAGGCGTGGATAGTTGATGGTCCATATTTAAAATAGTCCATAGTGCTATTAGAATTATATTAATATTTGGTGAGATCTAAATCATAAGGGAAAAAATAAAAGCGTGGATCATACTAGACTTGCAACATAGGTCGTGTGTAGTAGATGAGTTTTTCAATGGGTTGTACTTGTTAAAAAAGTTACAAGAAAATCACAATTAGAAACCTATAAAATCTTTTCTTTATAAATATAAGTCCATAGCAAATCTCCTGCTTAAAATTTTATCAAGTGTTCAAAAACTTGGTTATATTATTCCTCGAGAGGTGGTAGAAGAGGGTATTGGTTTGATTGGTAGCATGCTCTCTTCCTCTCACCTTGTTTTGAGGTTTGTTTTCACTCGCTCCACTTGAATTTCATTTTTACTTAACCATTTGGACTGTTCTAAATATAATGATGATGTAACAACTGTAGATTTTGAAATTGCTTAAAATTGTTGCTTTAGAGACACGACAGCTTGCACGTCAGGTAATTATTTTCATTTTGCGGAATGGATTTAAGGTTTTTGGATTGTGTTTAGATCTCCTCTTTTTAAGCCAACGAGGAAGATGATGGCACGCTCAACAATCAGTCTCTTCATTGCTTTAAACAAAGTGTTGACTGAAGCTGACGTTGTCTTGTGCCGTCACGTATCTCTCTTCTTGAAATTACATCTCTAGCCCCGGCACTGGCCTATGACAGTATCTTCGATAAAGGGTGGTTCCATGATCATCCCATCGTGAGGATAACGGCCGTTAACGTGCCTGACGGCTGACGAGAGGAATCTCCAACTCCCGAAGCTTTGCCCCCCCGACGCTTCATTTCGTTCTTCGGACTAAATCATTTAGGAGTCGAAGGAGAGTGTTAAAAAGTGGGCAATTTGACAAAATGTACTAGTCATGTTTTCATAATTGTATTTTTTTTATCACATATGAAAAAATATATAATTGTGAAGAAAAATATTATTAAATGTCCAGGATGTTTGTTAAACATACTTAATGATCAAATATTAGATTTTCATAGTGTTGATTTTACATATCATGAGGATAAGTATTGTGCTTGAAAATTACAATATTTCTACTTTGCATACTTCGTCAATGGCGCTTCTTAAAAACAAATATCTTACTAATCTTAGAACTTAATGATATTTCATATTTAGGTTCTTATCTTAAGGCACTTATTAACAAAACCCTTGTCAAGAGTAGGATCATTAATGAGTAAGCACTTACCAAATACAATATAATAAAACAAATTTTATTTTAAAATATTGATTGTTCATTATAAGAGAGGAATCAATAAGTTAAGAACTAGGACATTTTTTTTTAATTGACCACATGATAAGACTAGTCTCGTAAGGGCAAGAAATAAGAAAATTATGCAGTACATTACTTTCACCATTTTATATGCGGTAAATACTCTGAAGGCTAAATATGCGTGACAAAGTACTTTGTAAACATTTGTTAACAAAATATTTATAATTGTTATTATTATTACATTATGGAAAATCATGAATGCAAACAATTAGCGAAAATAGAAAACTTCTGGATTATAGGTGTTGAGTTGTGGCATTACGTCATATGATGTGGTAAATGCACGTGGTAAATGACATGGTAAATGCCCATATATCGCATGTGGAAGTGGCATCACTCCACTGGGCAAGTCGAAACGGTAATCAACATAGAATTTGATTTTTTTTAATCAATATTAGGCGTGAACTTTTTTTTAGAGCGCCCTTGTGGTACAAACTCATTATGAGTCCCATGGTGATGATAATGGACCCAACCAAATTGGGACGCCGGCTTGCGGAAAACTTGCAGAGAAAAGAAGGTGAACGATGAAAAGAAAAATCAGAAAAAGAAAAAGAAAAACAAAACAAAACTGCACCATATCATCTAAAAATGTTAATGTCAGATTTTTGGGCGTGAATAATAGAATAGTCGACAATAACTAGGCTGTCACATCAATAATTGCAGGCAAGACTTGATTAAGAGAACTTGATTACATGTTCATTCAAAATGTTTAGGATTACAATAAATTGATTGAAAAAGATTTAGGATTAAATTCAATTCCGTACACTGGTTGAGGAATGAAAAAACAATTTTCCCCGTATTAGCCCATAAATTTTATTTTTTATTTTTAAACAGGTGTATGATTAGTAGGAGGAAAGAGAGTCAACCAAAAAGAGAAGATTGTGCGTGTTAGCCAAAATTGTATGGCATGATGACATCGTAAATAACTGGGATTATCCACCTCCACTCCTCATAATTATGTTCTATATTTCAATAAATGCATCATATGAATTGGCTAGATCTTACTATCCGTCCTTCTCAAGAAAAAATGAATATATACCTTTTTATTCATAAAATTTAATGAAAGGTAAAGATTCTTAAGAAAAATAGTTTTATTAGCATAGTGATATTCTCACTTTTCTATGATGAGGCTCATACAAGCAACCAAAGTTGTTACCTAATACGTTATTTTAATTGACTATATTTTTTCCCAATTCTTACGATAGATTAGACTATCAAAAAGTTACATTTATCATATTTAAATTCTTTATAGTCATCCTTGATCTTTAGTTGCTCCTTTTGCTTACGCGTCGACACTGTTGACCCTAAATTAATCTTGATGATTCAAATACTCACATTTTTTGTATTTATGTAATTGTTACAAAGTATTTGGATATGTTTTTTTTTATAAGTTTGTGTAGGTTAACAAGAGTTAAAGAAGACTTATCCCTGCCTGTAAACAAGTTTAAGTACCTGGCGAGCCGAACATCCGGCCAGGTTTGGCTGGATACTAGTCCCTTCGATTCAAATTTGGATTTCGCCTGGCCAATCAATGCGTGTCTAACCATTTTTAACGGATACTTGGAGTCCTCAGTGGTCGAAAAACTAGCCATTTGATGGCTAGTTGTGTCTATTTTCTTATAAATAGGATAACCTATTGTCTTGGGCATATGTATTCATGAAAAATACTTACAAAATCTCTCCTTTATTTACTTTGCAATCAGCTTCTTGCGAAAGAAATTTTTGTAAAAGAGTACACCTTGTTTGTAGGGGAGTGTTGACTCCATTATAAACCATTCTTTATGTGAGATTTCAAGTATTATGCACCGATTCGGGTTGAACTAGTATAAATGGTTGACCATCTCCCTTCCCTACTCTCTTTATATTTATGCATGCCAAACGTTTGATATATGGATTGCCTTTAAATGTATTTTTAAGTTAAAGATGCACCATCTTTACAATCGTGGTATCGAAGGAATTCATCCTTTGCTCTTTGAGATTATTCGATTGTAGGTCTTGGTAATTCTAAAATTAACAAAAATGGTATTAGTGCACATGTCAATATTTAGGTAATATGCAAGTTTTTGGCCCTTCTAAGAAACAAAATTGATATAAGTGCACTAGAGTCTTAAAAATCGTAGCAAAAATCTTATTGAGTCTTAAAGTTTTCAAAAAGTGCAATCAAATCATAAACTTTATATAATTATTATAATCAAGTACTTCTATAAATATTATCCAAATTGAGTGACAGAAAATACTCGCACCACATTTTTTTAATGTATTTCAAGAATGCATGATGTTGATGTGGTGCTAAGTGGACACCACATTAGAAAATATGCAAAATAAAAAAAATAAAAAAATAAAAACCAAAATGGAATGAGATAGCTCGGGTGTCGAGGGCGACGCGGTGTGCACCGCGATGCCGCATGTCCTAGTCAACGCGTCAACAAACAACAGGTCGACTAACTCGGCCAATCACAAAGCGTGTGCATTTCTATGCTCATCTAGTCCGATTGCATATTGAAAGAACCATTCCCTCAAGCCCCTTGCACTCCACGTGTTAATGGGCATCAGTACGGTGACACTGTTGTGTCTTGAATGCCGACTGGGACCCCAAGAAGAAGAAGAGAAGAAATTGATCTTGGATCGAAAAATATACTTGCATTGAATCAATTCGAACGGTTCTAATTGATGTTGCGGACCCCTTTTCAGCCAAAGAAAAGAACATATTTAGAGGTAATGTGGAGACGAACACCAATGGTCCTCTATCAGTTTGGGTCCCAAATTTTCACCTCATTGGAATTTCCATTTTAATTCGATTAACTCTGAGAATTTTATATGAGAAGTCGCAATTAGCTTATCAGAGTCAGATAGAAATCAAGTAGAGTATGGAAATATATCTCACTCCTTACACCATAAAAAGAAAAAAAAAAAAGATATAAGAGTAGTCACAACAAACACATTAAAATAGTAATGAAGGACTAGTAAAAAAAATATAGTGTAGTAAAATAACCCAATATGAGTTGGGCAAAAACTATTACACGGCCTTGTTATAAAACCCCATAATAACAACCTCATGAGCTTAATTCAATTTGTGTTCAAGTTATTTTCTAAATGATCAGCTATCCAAGACTAAACTAAATTAAAGGTGTCCACTAAAACATTAAATCATGTGTACACTAAACTAATTCTAAGATAATTCTGACACCAAAATCTAACAATTTTTCCATTTTTATTTTCGAAATTTTTAATAATAATATAAATATAATTATTAATATAATAATAATAATAATAATAATAATAATAATAATAATAATAATAATTATTATTATTGTTGTTGTTATTATTATTGTTATTATTATTGTTCTTATTATTGTTCTTATTATTATTATTATTATTATTATTATTATTATTATTATTATTATTATTATTATTATTGTTGTTGTTGTTGTTGTTGTTGTTGTTGTTGTTGTTGTTATTGTTGTTGTTCTTATTGTTCTTATTATTATTGTTCTTATTATTATTATTATTATTATTATTATTATTATTATTATTATTATTATTATTATTATTATTATTATTATTATTATTATTATTATTATTATTATTATTATTATTATTATTATTATTATTTCATTTTCTTCTCTGATTCTCGGTCCCTACTCTGAATCAAATCCTCACCGAGATACACATGAATTTTAGCATTACCTCAATCAAAGCAATTGGCAACAAACATGCCCAATGATTAAGAAATCATCAACATACAAACACCCCATCACGGGTAATTAGAACAGCACTTGGATGGGGCTTCAGATGAATTCAGTCTACACCGAAAAAAGAATGACCAGCGAAGGAATGATGATGACAGCCCATATCCGGCAAGTTTCAAGGCACAGCAACAACATGGTTATCTCTTGAAAAATGATAACCAGTTCACCATAACACTCTCCTAAATCATCATATATGTTCATATGATAAAAATGGCATAACGATGAATCGAAATTGAACTCCAATTAGATAAGTCAGCAAATCCAAATTTCATTCCAGCACGATCAAACATGAGAATGGTTCTATTTCTTTCAAAATTGACATGTATTCTCAACACTGATTCATTGCCCACTCATTTTATGAAGTATATGCAAGTGTCAGCTATATGAATAAACGTCAAGGTTGCAAAACAGAACACAAAACACACTCCGATATGAATTAATATCAAATCAAATCAAATCAAATCTTCGGTTTAATCCCTGCCTTCGATTAATTGAATGAGTTTCTGTATCCATAAAAATGCTAACGTAAGAGATCATATTAATATAGCTTCATCACATGCCAGAGGGGGTTTTGGTAGAAGGACTGAAGAAAAGCAAATGTTAAGCAAAGCTTCCTAAAAACCTGGTTTTACAAATCGCTACACATCAATTCCCCTAAAGCAATCAATAATTCCCCAAAGAACTGCAGCTACTACAATTCAGGACCTCAAGCTTTCCAAATACGATGGCACCATAAGACCAACTCAGGATAGCAAGGGAAAACCAAAGACAGAGATAATAGGCAAAGGAGGATTCACTTGTACTGAATTGATCTTTCCTTACCAAATTTACAGGAATATCACCCGTACTCAAACCTTTCAAGCTGAGAGCAGTGCGGATGTGGAAAGAGCAGGAGTTTCGCCAATTGCTGCTGTACAACCTCGACTTCGTGCTCGCAGGGCCTCGAAACAGCGCAATAACAAAGATGTGAATGGCGGACAGAAAAGAAGAAATACATGTAATGAAAACAGCGAAATGCTGGGGCCTTGTCATGCGAAGTCAGCAAGCTTCACCGAGCTTCTATTTCAAGAGACAAACTCTCGCTCGATCACCGGTCCAAAGATTGAGGTCGCCACCATCGTTCGCCGGCCACACCGCATACATAGCGATGACACATCAAAGCGATACTGAATATGGATAAGGGAGACGAGATATAACATAAAAAGTACGAGCATACAAGCAACGATTCCAACACTGAACTCCGTTCGTGTAGAAGACTCCGTGATCAGCTGCTGAACTTACAAGAAGGAGTCCTGGGCGTGTCGCCGATGATGATCGGACCTGACAAAGGAGGATTAAGCGAGTGCAAGGCCCTTCGAGATCTCCGAACAAAAAACAGAGCAGAACAGGGAGATGCGATCAGTAAAGCTCAGGAGCAGCGGCTTCGATCGGCCGTGACTTCGGCATGTTTCTGTCAATACTTCGTTTCATCTCTTCGACCTGGCTGAGGTCGAAGCGACCAGAGGTGGAGGCGCCTTGGCCGACGGAGATTCGAATGTTTGCGGCGGGCCGAAGATTGGACTGGAGTCGACGTCGTAGGTTCAATCGAGTATCCAGAAGAGTATTCTCATCCTTGGAGTCTCGATGATTCAATGAAGAAAGGTCCGCGAGGGAGCAGAAATCTCTCTTTCGCTCCACTTCCTCTCCGGCGAATAGGACTGGTAGTGGTGGTGATAGACCTGGAGCGCGGGGGGTCTAGCTTCCACTGGATTTCGCAAGCGATCGGTCGCTGGAATAGAACAGCCAAGAAAGATGAGCTGAAGTGCGGCGGATTTTTTTCAGAAGCTCGCCGGACGAATTCCTCGTGAAATTGAATTGAAATTTGCCCTTGAATGATCTTGGTCTGGTGGGTTGAGGTATAGCGATGGATTAGAGCAATTTAAGCCCCCTTTCTTTTTATTTTTCACTTGTTATTTTATTCATTTGATTTTTATATCCCCTCCTCCTCCTTCCTTTTTCACAGAAAAAAGCAAATTAACAGTAATTATTATGTCTCTACATGATTGTACGATTTAACAAATTTGAGGAGTTGATTGCGCTTTTGAAATTTTCAAGATTTAATTGTTTTTTCAAGACAAGTTTTAAAATTTCTAGCGCACAAATTCCAAAGAATTTCAATTGCTATTTAGACGGCGGAAGTCAAATTTATTGTTGGCGGTAAATTATCATGCTGAAATTTCGGGGTGAAACATCAATTGTGTGATTATAGAATAATTGTTACAAAAAAATGTTCTCACTAGGTTTGACAACAACAGTGCCGCTAGCTTGTGCAAAAATCTAATTCAACATTCTCGCAGTTGAGTTTGCGGACACCAATAATTAAATAGCGGATAGTTTTATTAAGCCCTTGGGTAAAATAAAAATGGTGAATATTGAATGATTTTAGGTTAACTTTTATTAGCTGCATATTCTTTATTAGTTAGTTATTTGTAAAACCCACGATTTGTCCCTCTAAATCTATGAATCTCACTTACCTCCAACCTTCATTCACTCAAGTCTTCATCACCCACTCCATTTTTACTTCGAATTTCGTCAAATCGAAGGCAAGATTCACTTCCTTTTCATTTCGATCTTCCTCAAAATCCAACCCTTCTCCTAAATCCATTCGATTCCATCCTTAACACTCAAAACTTAACCCTCTTTTCCCCAGAATCCTCTCTTTCCTCGGAGTATTCGGATCGAATATAGAGCTAGGGGAAGGGAATCCATCAAACCGGGATCAATGACACAAAGAAAAAAAGAGGTCGAGTCGGGTCCTCCAAGAGTTGGGTTCGATGAACTACACCTCCCAAACCGGGCTTCTTTCAATAGATATTTGCAATTCGACACTAGAACCCTGTTAAAAAGGCCGGAAGCTAGACTTACAGTTCTGCGATGGTTTAAACAGTTGTGGTGGATTGAATTTCTATTTTCTAAAACTTGAGGAGATTTATCCGAATGCTGTCAAGTGTTATATGGATGGGACTCTCATTATCCTTCGAGAATCAGTCTTGGATGATATTTTCCCTGATAATCCTCAGGACGGTTTGAGGATATTAACACGAATAATGTATATACTAAGCAGTGGGCGATTAGTTCATGATCTTAATATTCGATATTTGGATGTCACTATCGTGTTCTTCTTAGAATGCGATTGTGATATATTATTTCTTTCTCCCCGTTTCTTTGTTAGTGCACATGAGTGACAAAAATACTACATCTGACATTTTTGATAGAAAGAAGATTTAATGATTCTCAAAAGAGGAGGCATGTATTGATTGGCAAATATTGACGTGGGTTTATTTGTAATAGTATTGTTACAAATCAATTGATCAAAGAGAGTAGTCACTGGAATCCTTCCAGTAAGAATAATATGATGTTGGGATGTAGCACAGGCCAGTATAATACAATGCCTTGCGAAGAGCACTTGAATGCCCAAGTCAGGGAAGACCCTTTTAGGACTCTAGAGAATTGGCAACATGGCGTACTAGACTTTCCGAGTGGATGTGGTGGTCATGAAATTTCTTTTCCTGATTCGAAAAAGTGCACTAATGACAGATTCATGGACACAAACTTCATGTTGAAGAATTCAGAAAGGCCCCTGTTCATCAATTGATAGTGATACAAATAAAGTTGATAAATGTTGATGCTGGTGATGAGATTCAATGGGAACATTTGCTCATTGGTGAAAGGATTGGACTAGGTATTGCTTTGATTAGGTCACTGGTTGGATAGATTCATGTCCTTATGTAGGTCCACATATTAGCTCAGGGAGCAAGACTCATGAATACATATATGTTGATCCCGTTGTTGCATTTTTTGTGACATTTGTCTAGTACTATGAGATATGCTTTATCACTACTTTACTGCCTAATATGCTGATGGCTAGCTAGCCACGTAACGAGAAGTGCATGTCTTCTGATAGAAAGTTATCTATGGCAATCCGAATGTAAGCATAATTGCAGTAGTTATTATAGGATGCAGTGCAACGTTGTCTCATTGAATTGCATTTACTGTTTATTATGTCAGAAATTTTACCCCATTTCATCGTCTTCCAAACAAGCTCTTATGGAGAGGTCTATCATGCTTACTGGAATGGCAAGGTCGGTTTCAAATATTTCTAAATTCATGCAAATCAAGAATTGGCATTGCATTAGTTAATTGAAGAGTTTCTTTATTTTTGGCTGACTTATATTTGTTTGAATTTATGGAATGTGATTATATCCGTTGACTCCTTTTTATATGACTACTTTTAAGCAAAAGATCTCCCTTGAATTTGACATGTCTTTTTAGTCAAAGAAATGACAGTTAGTACTACTTCAGTGTCCTACTTTTGGGCTAACGTTTTAGATTTTTAGACTAAGTAGCTATTGTGTAATAGTGACATCAGATAGTATCAAAATCAAAATCTGGAATTTCAACCTGGGTTGGTAAAAAAGCTTCAGAATTGGTAACTTGACATACGCACATGACTTGTTGGACTGAATTTATAGCAACCATAATAACTAATTCCTCGTTGCTCATTCATGGCCTCGTCTTGCTACTCTCTCTTTTTTGTACTATGGACAAATGGAGTTTTACTTTTGGCTCCCTTGCTACTCTGTTATTAGGTGCTGTTGAGATTCTGCTTCCATGTTTAGCTCTTCGGTAAAGAGTTGCAAGTTCTCTAGATGTAATCGAATCCTTATTGTGAAGACTGAAGATTTTTGTACAAATAGTCACAATGAATAGGCTGTTGCAAAGTCTTTTTGTATACTGTTAGTCTGTGACTCAATCGAACCCCATTCATTTGGTAGAAGCACTTTAAACACTGGGTTGTTTAGGTTTATCGTTTTTATGGTTTTATATACTCTTAATTATCAAGAAATGGAAAGAGAAGCAGCAGATGACTCTTTTTCTCTTTTTAACATTTTCCAAAGAATTTTATGCACTTATTATCAGTACTTTGCAGTTTAGACATTACCTCTTGCAAAATACTTGGTGATGTGCTCTTAGTATTTAAAATTCTATAACGTATCATGAGACCTAAGATAAATTGCAATGTATCTTTGAGTCTACATCTGGCTCGACTTGCTAGTTCACCAGGAGGTGGCTGTGAAGAAACTTTAGGATCAGGATCTCTAGGGTGCTGCTTTGGATAAGTTCAGACTAGAAGTAAGCTATCACCAGGTCTTTCATTTTTGCTTTTTAGCTTCAAGTTCTTTTTTTTTTTTTGGAAAAACTCTTCCAGATTTATTGAGAACTCAAAACTTGTAAAGAATAAAACTTGGATGAACATTGTAAAGGAAAGAATAGGCGCAGCCGCTAGCCAGAAATATTACAGGAGAAAAGGGGCAATATGCCTTCCCGTTGCTTTGTTGATGTTGGCATAGAGTTGGTGATTTGGTCTGCTTTTTTTGGTGATCTGTATAACGCCGAGACATTAGATAAATGTTCTTTACATAAGATCTGAATGACACATGAAGTCCGATAGTTGAAAACAAAAGAGAAATATCTACGGATCACAAGTTCAGTTTTATTTATGTGTATCTGTATGTATTTTGGAAGCTGATGAATTAGTGTGTTCAGTATTTGATTTGCGTTTTTGAGCAACAATGAAACTGAGGACAAAGAAATGCTTCCCCTTTTATCTAGCAAGTGTAAGATAAATGACTATGCACTGTGCTTTTTGCTTCTGTGCCAAGGTTGCTGTAATGCGTAGACAGAGTCATCAGAGTGTCCTACTTTTCATGGATTCCATGATCTGCCCACGTCTATTGAAATAGTTGTGTTCAACGATTACTTTTTTTGCTTAATTTGCTTATTTAGCAAGTAAAGAAATGATGACCAATCAGAGCAATGAGTCAACAAATGCTTTCCAATATATCTAGGAAGATAACTGACCGTGTGTCTTCTTCTGTTCAAGGTGCAGATGATCCGTAGACTGCGTCATCCAAATGTTGTTCTTTTCATGGGTGCTGTGGCCCGTCCTCAACATATTTTTATCATTATGGAGTATCTTCCAAGGTACAATTTTTTGTATCTTCAAAAACCTTGGTAGTATGGGAACGACATCACTTGTTTTTAGGGGGATGCGGCTCATCTATCTACTTTTGTTTACTTCTCGGAGGAAGCCTGTATGGTATTATACATCGTCCTCACTGTCATTTTAATGAGAAACGCAGGATAAAAATGGCCCTTGATTTGGTATGAAATAATTGGTCTCCCTTCTCTCTGTTGTTGGAGATATAGAGATTTGCTTTTCTGACATCGATTTAAGTTCTTATACAAATTTTACAGGGAAGGGGACAAGCGTCCCAACAATAGTTCATCGAGATTTAAAATCACCAAATTCTCTTGTTGACAAAAACTAGATCCTCAAAGTACGTACAATTTATTACTGTAGCCTGACACTTTTATTCATTCGTCCGATTCTTTAAATAGCAAATCAAGCTATTCTCTTGTGTGCATATCATTCATCCATCTCCTAGGTGCTACTAACGTCTTGCTTGGCCTTTTTCTCTTTTTCTCGGATACTCTTTTCGACATTGTGAGCACCTTAGATGTGCTTGATATTGACTGGTGATTAGCTTATTCAAGGATAACATGTGAACTTTATTTCTTGTAGACTCTGACTTCTCATTTTCTCTTTTCACTACCATACATGAACTTACCTTTGTATAGAAACTTGATGTGGATGTTTCTAGATTTACTGAACTTGCTTGATGTGATGCAATTTCCATCAATAATGTGCTCTGTGATTTCGTTGTGAATGATGATCAAAGTTTGCAGTAAAATATCATACACATCCTCACTAAAATTTATTGTTGTGCAGGTCTGTGATTTTGGGCTATCATGCTTGAAGCATAATACTTTCTTGTCATTTAGCTCAACTGCTGAAATGGTAAAATTGGAAGCTTTCTTGAAAATCATTCTTGAAGAGTTTTTAAGGATGAAGAGAGAAAGATATCCAACTATATTGAAATAGG
>CM024635.1:27759279-27856363 GCA_014182715.1 Eucalyptus cloeziana | reverse complement strand
GCTGGACAATTTAAATCGAACAAAAATCCTATAAAGTTAAAAAAACAAGCGGCAGCGAAAGATTAAAAAGACATGAAGAAGACGATAAGGATGGATATGGAGCAATATGAACTCACAAATGACATTGTAAGGAGGTAAACATGCAAAGGCCTAGGACTAATCGAAGTGCGAGTGTAGATAGATAGAAAGCATGCATTAGCTACGTAAAGCACACATATGACCAATCAATCCTTTTGAAGGAAGGGAGCGAGAGGAAATATATGCGAGAAGTACAAGAAGGCATTGAGCTTTTGTTATTGTTCATTCTCTAATCAACATCAGGACCAACGAATTTGGTTTGAATTATATATATATATATATATATATATATATATATATATATATATAACTAAAAGCAAATTAACCAGACCAGAAACACTTCGAACTACATTGTGTCAGGAATGAAGGCTTCTCATAAGCTCCTTCTTAATTCGTGAATTCTTGGCTTTTGTTATGCATGCCAGCTAAATGCATCGCTGGATAGACTTTGCAAAGACCAGTAATACAGAAACCAGAATAGGCAACAAGCAATGGCAATAAGCTTTCCAAAAACAAAGTAAGACAGGAAAGGAAAATGTCAACCAGACAGAAATTGATAAAGAGAACTGTATCAACCTTCACTAACTCATTGTCCAAAGCACAAGAACCCTGATGATCATATGTGCACACAAGCCTCTCAAATCACCCCCGGTAAGGAAGTAGATGAGCAACACAAAGAAAGCCAAAAGAAGACTTGTTTATGCACACAAGCCTCTCAAATCACCTCCAGAAAGGAAGTAAATGAACAACAGAAAGAAAGCAAGAGAAGACTTGTTAACCAAAACCTTCCAAAATACTATTTACACTTGAAAACAGGAAGAATAACAAAAGAAAAAAAAAAATCTATTGAGAGAGAGGCCACAAATCACATTCTTTCAAGAGCAATACCTGAAAATTTTCCAAGCTGCTTCTCCTGATGATGAGTTAGATGGGTCTGCAGGGGACGGCCAAGGAAAAGACTGGAACTGAACACTCTACACAGTTTAATACAGCATTAGGCACAGCTTCAACTCCATTAAAGTCTCCATTCAACCACAATTTCATGGTTCATCTTCCAGAAGCGGCAAATTTTTTCCACGCTTGATGTCTGTGCAATCTTACAAGTTCAATACACATTAAGAGTTCAGCCAATACATGGAGATTCCAAAATAAGCTAGAAGCTGAGAAGAAAGAGACTTAACAATTTATTTCAAAATCAAATGAAACACACATGAAAAGGCCAAAAATATGGAAAATAAGTGGGAAAGAAAGAAGTCATCTTTTGTCTATGTGTCCGTTGAAGAAGAAAAGGCTGTATGAAAATGAGCGCCTAGAGGGTGTTAAGGGTTGAACCATCGGCAGTACCTTTTTCAAAAGCTTTTTCTTTTCGTTCATCCTTATTCTTCCATTCGTTCTCATTCTCATCATCTTCATCCATTTCATCTCTTCCATCATCTGCAATATCACTTTCACTGGCCGTTTCCCACTCAGAATCATCAGATTCTTGACCGTAGATGGCATGGGAATCACCCTCACCACGGACACCTCCATGTTTAGTTGCTGCTTCCCTAAATAGCCAAGCTGCACGCATCTGCTTCTTGACCAATCTCTCAGCATAGTCAGGAACCTTATTTGGCCTCAAGGACAGATCTGGATCATTAGACTGAGAGCACTCATTTATGAACAAAATTGCATCTAGTAGGCTTTTAGCTAAGCCAAGCATGTCATAAGCTTGTGCTCTTCTCCAGAGGCTTTTAGCATGACGATTAAGAGGGGTGTGAAGACCAAGTGCACGTGTCGCATCACTTATGGCAGCTAATGGTTGTTGCAACAGAAGATAACATTGTGCTCGGTTACTGTAAAGGACTGCTCTCTCTCTCTTAGACCTCATTGGACATAGTTGCAACGCTTCTGAGTACTTTGAAGCTGCTCCAGCTATATCCCCTGACGAGAACAGTGAATTTCTTTCAAGCTTAACCACCAGACTGGCAGCTTGCTTAATATGGAGATCCTCTTTAGGCATATTTTTCTCCCATTTCAGTCTCTGTCGGGAACTTAAGAGATCATCAATGTGTTCCTTTGTGCAATTGTTGAGAGAATTGGGACCTGTGGCTTGCAATTGGATACATTCCTCAAGAACATTGACGATTGAATCTCCAAGCTTTTGTGATCACCAAGAGCAGTAATTTCTGAAAGATCTACTAGAGCAGGTACTGCCCGTCAACCACCTACACAACAGATCAGAAGAATTTAACAACAGAATTAAACAGGCTTCATAGATAATAATGCTTCTGGCATATCCTACATTTGGGTAAATTCATACAGGACAAGAAGCAGAGTCTGATCAAGTTAATGTATAAACCTGCCACTAAAATTAAACATCATGCATTCGGAAATTTTTGAAAACATGTCATATACTGATGAACTCCTGACTTTCTGAGCCTCAATAGAGAGAGAAAAAAGAGAGCAAAACTAAACTTAAAATAGCTGGGAATAGAGGGAAAATCTAAAAGCAGACTCAATATCTAATTGAGTTAATTTCTCAGAAATATGATGAATGCAGTCAGTTTTCAAGGTCATGTATCTTCCACCTTAAGCCCACATCTGAGGGTCGAACTATTTACTTATCATAAAAAAGAAGAGGGGTAATTTCAGATGAACAGAGAGGCTTATTGTCAAATTGAACTTACAAAGTGCATGAGTGGATAACTCATTCAGATGAAAGAATTCTATCTATTACACATCTAGAATGTGAGTTCATATCATTAAAAGGACACAGTTCAAGGATCTACGATTGCAAATTATGGTTTCTGAAAAGTAAGGTGGAAGCCCGCCCTAACTGACCAACTTATGGCACTTAGTACATAGAATTATGCTAATTTTCTTTAAAAAAACTTTAAACGTACATAATTGTATGTTTTTGAGGATCTGAAGTATTCAACATTAAAACTATTTTCAACAAATATAAGTTTTAAAATAAAAATTCAAATATCAAAGGTCAAAAGTTATAGTGAAGGTCAAACACTGAAGCTAAAAATTAACAACAGCTCCCAAAGACAGTCTGCGAAATGAGTTACAATCTATAATGGGAGCTATCGGTTGTCTTTAATAAGCCAAAGTGTGAGCTTCAACCTCCCTCAAACAGGCTTACTTCTCTCAAATACCAACCAAATGAAATCACACTAAGTGTCAGAAACCAGCAAAGCTTAAAAAACTCAAAAGCACCAACTGCTCAACTACTCAAAAATTAAAGTTACAGAAAGCGTAATACCTTCCTCCCAACAGCCACCCACATCTTGTACTTCTAAAGAAGTACAAGAATTATTTCTTCTATACAGACAAAAGTGTTTGAGTTTCACTGAAACTATAATTCACATAACTACAAGAAGCACAAGGTAAACTTTATATGTACATAAAATAGTAATTCTGATCAACTTTCTGTTAACCTGATTATTCTCCATCAAACAGAGCTAACAATTCTCATTTTTCCAATGCATATTCATGACTGACAGTATAAAAATTTTCAAAATTGAGTCTTCACTGTAAATTGCTTTATCCCAAATAATTCTCAAAATTTAAAGACATCCACTCAGTTCAAAGACAATGTTCAGCTTGTCACTCTATAAATCAGTTCAAGATCATGGTTCACTACATGCCTCTATCTACTGGACAATCAGGTCAGACCCAGAGAACATAAAAGACTGTATTTACAAGAAATGAATGTATTTGTTCCCAGAATGGTAAAAGTAAAGGCATGCAGTTTTGACAGTTTTCAAGTCTAAGTTGTCTCTCTGCTGTCCCACACGTGGTGCACAAGAGAAAGCCAGAGCACAATAGGAGACCAAGCATCAGAAAGGCTGGAACAATAAATGCAAGTTGAGAAAATAGAAATGATCTCATGGTTGGACCAGTTAAGTCAAATTGTTGCGTGTCACTTTGCGAACATATTTTTATATAAACTACTGACAGGCTTCACGGATATAAAGAAAAGAGGTAGATTTGTCTTATAGAATAAGGACCATGTGACTTTAAAAGTAGCTGAATTCAATTTTCTTATCAGAAGACCGCCCACAGGGTGATTCCTTAAAATTCCGTCACAAGTGAAGAAGATAAATCTGACAATACAATAATAATTTACAAATCTTCACAATCAAAAAGAATAAATATCTTAATGTGATAACCTCTATGAGCATGAAAGACAGGCAATTGAGAAAATTACGTACATGAGAAAAGATGGAGATACAAACAATCATGTTTCTTGAGCTAACAAATAAAAAAAAAAAAAGGAAACATTACCTTGTGGGAAGTATTTGGGTCTTGAGCAACCAGAGAAGACAGTCAATAGCCATATATTGCCAATCATCTGATGAACGAGCAATGTTACACAATGCTTCAACTATACCAGGACAACTAGCAACAGCTCCCCGACCAATCTTATGATGACAAATAGTTCTCAGTAAACCAATTCCAGCTGGGGAGTTCTCATTAACAAGTCCACCCCACATTCCAGGTAATTTCACCAAGAACTCTGGCTTACATATGGCAGGAAGAAATTCAGGCTTAAAAGCAAAACAATTTATGAGCTGAAGAGCCCAGCACTGCAGCTGACTAGCCCATTCTTCTGCTTTTCTAGATTCCATCTCAACACCGCCCATGCCACGCGTAAGGAGATCGCAGTGATATCTAAGTCTTCTGTCAATGTCCTGATAAAAATGAGAATAAACTATCTCTAAAGAACTCATCGCTAGCTGAATGGAGAGCTCGAGGATTTCAGCATGACTAGCAACTGCTGGGAAAGTGCTGGCATATGTAGCCAAGTGTCCCAGTGCTCGCAGTGCCACCCGCTGCTCGACCCACGTCAATCTTCCCTTAAAAGCTCTATTAGAGGTGCGATCACCCCAGCACGTACAGCTCGCTCAGCAAATTCTTCCATGTTCATGGTGTATGATCCAATTATATGAGCTGCATAATAAGGGATGTAGATATTTTGGTCATGCGAAAGCCAGCGGCGGTTCTTGAGACCCTTCCATATAAGGGCGGCCATGCACTCGAAAATTCCCAATTCAATAAACTCTGGGTCATTAGGATGAGCCATTGCAGTGTTCCAAAGGCCACTAATAGGTAGGACCTGACCATTGTCATCTTGTGAAGGCAGTTCTCTAAAGAATTTCAGAATGCTTGCTCTTCGCTTGCTTGGGTTTCCCTCCTTCATGACGCAAAAGAAGCAGCCCGGATACGGACAATCTGTAGTTTTGTCCATGTTTGCATCACACGTTATTGAGTAGGCAGCATTCAGTCACTACACGTTCACCAAGAAAACCTTAAATACTCACAACCACTGCATCACAGAGATGAAGTTTAACATTAAGCCAGAGACGCACGCCTTCAGAAAACAAGCAATTTGGAAAAAAAAAGGACTATTTAAGTTTACTACCTTGTTCAGTGATATAACACATGATATAAGAACTCATGACCAACTTTACTTTTGATTATTTAATTGAAATTGAAATTAGCAAATAGCAGTTGCAGAAGAACATTTCAGTACAAACTAACCAAAGAAAACCCATACCCTCCACCATCCGTTCCTTATATAAAATGAATAAACAATACTCCCACAGGCTTCTACATCTATGCTACAATGACCTCAAGTCCAACAGTAAAAATAGTTATAAACTACAGTCAAAAGCACCCATCTATCTCCCATACCCATGGAAAACTCCACAAGGAGTTGGCCATACATACACCTTCTCTCAGAAATAAAGAACCTTGGCACAAATAAACGCATGAAACAATGAAGAAAATGTTACCAGTAAAAGCAAAGGGAAAAGGCCAACTAGCATGATTTCCACTTAATAAGCTCATGACGGCTCCCGATTTCAGATCATCTTTCACAAATTTATGCATTTACTCGAAATATACCCGACTCCTAAGCCCATCCCATTTCTACACTAGAGTAAGCCAAAATTCAAACTTGCATCACAGAACAGTTGTTTTTCATGCTAGAGAACACGACTCCACATAAATGCGCCGGAAATCGATACGATCGCCGCAAAACAGAACCGATTCGAACAAATCAATGCCCAAGTTTCCACCCAAAAAAAAAAAAATCCTTAAATGGAGACTAGCTGAGACAAACTTAAACACCAACATTCGAACAAGAATCCCAATTCATCAGAAAGAAAAAAAAAAAAACCGACGGTAAAATGCGAAAGCAGCGATTTTTAACATACCAGCCCAAGCCGGAAGAGACGCGGTCAAAACCCAAAAGCCCGACGACCGAGCCGGCACAAGAGACACGAATTCGGGAAAACGGGGCCGACCCTCCACCGGCGGCGATCCTGGCACAGCGAGCGGGCGCTCTCGGCTTCCCAAAACCCAGCAAAGAAGGCACAGGGAAACTTAGCAGGACCACGAGAAGAGCCGAAGCGGACCCCACCTGCGGAGATCGGACCGCCGTGACTTTGATTAGGGGGGCGAAGCCTAGAAAAGGGGAGAGCGTAGACTAGCCGGGACTGACAGAGAGAGAGAGAGAGAGAGAGAGAATGAAATGAGATGCGGCAAAGGCTCCGTCTTTTGAAAGAAGGAGCCTTGAGTCCGACACTTGCTTCAGGGCATGGGCCCGTCCAACGGTTATCACACGACCGTCCTTTTGTCGGGACGCACCACCGTGCCCACCGTGGGACTGGCCACTCCCCACCGTCGCCGGCGAGTACAATTAGTGGGCGGATGGGTCGGGTCCAAAGTCCGATTCGGTCTCAAAATTGAGCCCAAACTTTTATCTGATCCCGCCTTCCATAAAGCACGCACGACGATATCGGGCGTTGACGTTTATGCTTATGTGTTTGTCCATGCCGGTAACTCTGCTCTAAATTCAACATAAGCACCAACTAGAAAAATAACAAAACATATACTTTAAAGATTAAATTGCACCCAAAAAAAAAAAGATTAAATTGCACAAAAAATAGTTCACGAGTCTGATTTAACAATTTGGAAAAAAAAATAAAAATAGGAGAACAAAAGAAAAAGCCCATGTTCAAAACATAAGCCCAAAATCAATCGCGAAATGTCTCTACAGCTCTAGTCTCTTCTCTAAAGAGATGATTACGCAGACAAAACTAGCGCCAATCTTCCAATGACCACCTTGTAGCTGATGGCCTCTCTTCTTCTTCTTCTTCTTCTTCATGTTATCGCCATTTTTCCAAAGCTTTCGTCACGCTCGGAAGATACCCCTCCAGAGTTTCCTCTTCTTCCACGTTCTCATCCCGTTCCCTTTCCCTCGGAGATGCTCCCTCCAGTCGTTTCTCGTCTCTTCTGCGGGAGGTCTCGAAGGGCGTTGTCGTAGTCAAGTCCGTCCATGCTCAGATTGTTGTCAATGACATTTGCAGCGAACAACGTTTGGCTACTGTGCTTGTCAGTGTGTATCGCGATTTGGGTTGCCTTGATTATGCACGCAAGGTGTTCGATCAAATTCCCCACCCGGAAGCGTCGATATGCGTGGCTTTGCTCGTTGGGTATATGAGACGTGAGCTGTATGATGAGGCCATTGCTTTTTTCGAATTGATGAGGTCCCGTAATTTGGAGATTGATGGCCGAGCTTGCAATTTCGCACTGAAGGCTTGCTCGATGGTGTCTGATTACGAAAGGGGCATGGGTATAATAAACATTGCCGTTGACAAGGGAATTCAGAGAAATCAGTTTCTCGCGAGTTCGATGGTAAATTTTCTGATGAAGTTTGGGAAGGTAAAAGAAGCGAGAATGATTTTTGATGGTCTCCGTGAGAGAGATGTTGTATGTTGGAATTCAATGATTGGCGGGTATGTGCAGGCAAGACAGTTTAATGATGCTTTCACTTTATTCTTTGAGATGTGTAAAAATGGCGTTAGGCCTACTCCTGTGACAATGACAAGCATAATCCAAGCCTGCGAGGGAGTTGGGAATTTGGATCTAGGCAAATCGGTTCATGGGTTTGTACTGTGCTTGGAGATGGGTGACGATGTTTTGGTTCTCACGTCTCTGGTTAATATGTATGCTAAGTTGGGTGATGTTGTGAATGCTCGTCGAGTATTTGACGGTATGACAATGAGAAATTTGGTGTCTTGGAATGCCATGATCTCTGGATATGTCCAAAGTGGTTTTGTGCATGAAGCTTTTGAACTTTTCTCTCAACTACTTAAGAATCATTGCAGGTTCGATCCGGGGACCATGGTCAGCCTCATACATGGTTGTGCTCTAACAGCAAATTTTGAAAGTGGAAAGATGCTCCACGGTTTTATTTATAGAGCTGGTCTTGAGTTGGATGTTATTTTGTGCACTGCTCTTGTGGACCTGTACTCAAAATGCAATGCCCTAAGTTGGGCCTTGTCAGTCTTCAGCAGAACACCTAACAAGAACGTGATAACATGGACAGCAATGCTTGTTGGGTTGGCACAAAATGGGCATGCCGAGGAAGCCTTGAGATTATTTTCTGTTATGCAACAAGAGGGAGTCGCTGCCAATTCCATTACTCTGGTTAGCTTAGTCCATTGCTGTGCCCACTTGGGATCTTTGAAGAAGGGGAAGAGCATCCATGCTCACCTACTACGTATTGGCTATGCTTTGAGTGTTGTGAACATGACGGCACTTATTGATATGTATGCTAAATGCGGAAAGGTTGAATATGCTGATAGAGTAATTCATTATTCACTACTTAGTGAAAAAGATGTTGTATTATGGAATTCCTTGATAGGTAGTTACGGTATGCATGGTTTTGGGGATCGAGCTCTTGCTGCCTTTCACCAAATGAAAGAAGAAGGAGTCTCACCTAACGAAAGCACTTTTGTTTCTCTTCTTACTGCTTGCAATCATTCAGGCTTGGTGGAAGAAGGAGTTGGACTATTTCACAGCATGCAGAAAGACCACAACATTAGACAAAGTGAGAAGCTCTATGCTTGCTTTGTGGACCTTCTTAGTCGAGCAGGCCATCTTGAAGAAGCAGAGGCTTTGATTGAAGAAATGCTTTCAACTCAAGCAGTGCTTCTCTTGAAGCTCTGCTAAATGGTTGTCGGACTCACAAGAACATCAATTTAGGTATAAAGACTGCAGACAAATTGCTTTGTCTTGGTGTCGCCAATCCAGGTGTTTACGTAGTGCTTTCAAATATATATGCTGTAGCAAGACAATGGGATAAGGTAGATCATGTTAGACGACTTATGAGGCAATGTGGGTTGAAAAAAACCCCTGGATACAGTTTGATAGAAACTGGTAACCGGTCGCACACATTTTTGGCTGGAGACAGTTCACATCCAAAGCGGTTGGAGATGGATGAGATCTTGGACAATTTGAAAACAGGAGTTGAGGCTTCTGGTTATGTTCCTGATACTAGTTGTATTCTTCGAGATGTAGATGAATCAGTAAAGGTTAAGTTGCTTTGGGGTCACAGTGAGAGATTAGCTATTGCATTTGGGCTCCTAAGTACACCAGCCGGAAGCTTGATTCGGATCATCAAGAACCTGCGTGTGTGCAACGATTGTCATAATGTAACAAAATACATTTCAAAAATAGTTCAGAGAGAGATTGTTGTACGAGATGCTAATCGTTTTCATCACTTCAAGAACGGGAAATGTTCCTGTAATGACTATTGGTGAATGCCCTACTGATGACGTGAATGGCAGAGACTCTGTTCGGCTTAATAGCATCTGTGACCTTTTTGGACGTCCGCTCTTGAATAAGCACTCAATACAAGACTTGTCTATGCTGCTTATCAGGTCACAGAATTAACATGAAGATAACAACTTTATGGAGAATCGTTGGAAGTTTGGGATGGTCTTTGGTTCTGCCTCTCTTTCTGGAGACTAACACTACAGGGACACCACATGCTACAGAGACAATAAATGCCAAGCTTCGTGCTGATGAGGTCCGAACTTGTGGGGATTATTAGTGTCATGATAATGCCAACCCATAGATTTGATTTGCACACTAAAGTAATAAACTGCAAGGGTGATTTTCAGTAAATAAGTCATAATTCATCCAACAAGAATTCCGACACATCAGATTTATCAGTGTGCTCAAAAAATTTACAATAGAGTCGGGCATCCCCTAACGGAGGCCTAAATAAGTCGGGGTGTGTACTATGCGGAGAAGCGCTGTCCCCACCATACTTCAGGTGTAGTAAACTCAGGAAAATGGGCATGAAACAGAGGATGGTACAGTTGATTTTGTTGGAGATTGTATGTTCACGCTGGGTCGACCATGAGTAGTAGTAATAATTGCTCGAGGGTTTGATTGATACGATAAAAATCTTTGCTAATACTACCCCAGGAGATGCAACAACGACGCATATCAAAGAATCATGCAAGATAGGTGGTCTGTCCAATTAGGGGAGAATGCTCTGTCCAAGATAGGGCAGGATGCATATCACTCCGTTTTTGTTAAGTGGAA
Organism: Eucalyptus cloeziana; assembly: GCA_014182715.1. Lineage (NCBI taxonomy): Eukaryota > Viridiplantae > Streptophyta > Magnoliopsida > Myrtales > Myrtaceae > Eucalyptus > Eucalyptus cloeziana. The sequence goes on along the minus strand of CM024635.1, from coordinate 27,845,890 downwards.
ATGTTACCATTAGGCTCTATCCTCTAGTCCAAAAATCAAAAGATATCTTTCTGCTTTGTTTTTTTAATATATATTCTAAACCGTCCCTATACTTTGTATAAAATGTCACGGGTCATCCCCGGTTGAGCTGGTGATGGAATTTCTAACCTGGCACTGACATCGTTGGAATTGTGCTGATGTAGTTTAACAACGTTAGAATCTAAAGCCGCACCAAATCCAAACCAAAACCCACAAAATCTAACGTCTCCACCAATGCAAAACCTTGAGCAGCCATAGCCGTGAGCTTGAAGAAGCCCCAGCCGCATAGCATGAATTTTACCAGTATATCATGCCACCATACCTTGTTACGTTGGGCACAATCATGTTGTGCCAGTTAAGACTCTTAAGGGTAGAAACGAGCATGGTCTAGATAGGCAATTTCCATCCTAGAATCAAGAACCAAAAAATTGGAACTGAGAACCTCCCGTTAATTCTATTAATCCACCAAAGAATTGAATCGTTGGTTTGGTCTAGTTCCTAAGTGGGTCCATGAAACCATTCCTACTGAGATTCACACGAAGTCCTTACCTGTCCAAGTCATCTATAGCAAACCCAATGACTTTTAGTGCTCCACCGTGATAGTTAGCGGTGGACCTCCATCAGCATTATTAGACTTGTTATCATTGACTAACACTTTGCCGGTTTTCTAATGTTATTGTGGCTCAGGTGGCATTAGCCTAGTTCTTCCCGACGTACCTAATCTCGACTACGCAAGTCCGACAACACCGGCAATCGCTGCCTTCCCCCTCCCGACAATTCAGAGAGGAATTGGAACCGGGATTGAGGGTGAGAAGATCTCCCAAGCTGTACCGTTCGATTCGAACTTTCCACCTTGATTTTTGTCCATCAGAATCCCCCTTCCACTGTTGCGTCAATTGCGATTTTGTCTTTGCAAGTTGGAAAGAAAAATTATTTCTTTCCCTTTTTTGGTGTTGACCGATTAACGCTTGCCACCAATCTTTCCTATCAAAATTGTTCCCAAATCCATCTGTTGAAATCTCTCCATTCAAATATCTCTCTAGCCCATTCACAATACTTTCCCCAAAATTCTGTCCATTCAAACATCTTTGACCATATTTGTTGCACTTTTTCAAACTTATATAGATAATCGAATGCAATCAAATCGCCAGCCACCCATTGCTTGTGCAAGGATGTCCATCACTGAATTTTTTTATTCTTGGTCAATTATTATCTTGTGCTCATCTCAATTCCCACATTTGACATTATCACCACAGAATTTGATGCACAATGGTGTACTCTTTGTGATGAAATACCAAAAATACAAATGCACAATATTTACCGGTCCGGTCTAGATGGGTCGACATGCGGTTTCATACCTGGAATCGATCGGACCGATACTCATCAATTCCAATCAATTAGAACTAGGAACCGAACCATTTCCCTTAGGAACCACCGGTTCTGGGTTGATCTGGTCAAGTTCCAAGCGATCTGAGCAATTCTCAATTCCCATGCACATCCCTACTTGAGGGTACTAACCTTCCACACACGTCGCAGGATGCTAATCTTTCCCTATAGATAATTAAATTTCTGGACTTTCAACTCTGGTTTTACCGCATTTAGACCAATTGACCTATTTAGTTTTTTTTTTTTTTTTTGGCAGCAACCTATTTAGTTAGCTAGCTGACTTCCTGCTAGCAATTACCCTTTTTTAAGGTTTTGATGGAGCCCATGACTCGCCCTAGAGGGAATGACATCCTAAATGCTAAAACTCAGCATGAGTTAACACATAAGTGCCAAAACTTCTAAAATATAGACTTAGATGCCAACTCTGACAAAACTTGCCAGAAATCCTATGTGGGTTTTTTCATTAATAAATAGGCCTATGTGACTTGTCGGAATGTCTACTCAACAATCCTCATTCCAAAAGACGTTGGTTTGCCCCCAAATTTGATTTTAATATAAATATAAATATGAAATTAAAAAAAAAAAAAAAAAAAGGTAGCCAATCAATAAGTGCCTCCACGGCCATCGCCGCGTCACTCGCGACCATCGCCAAAAAGGGCCGACAACAATAGGACAAGGGTTGGTCGGGGTCGCCAGGCCTCATCTAGTGGCTAGCAACCTTGGAGAACTGTAGGCAAGGGCCTACATGCCCTCGCCCAGATTTGGGGCTAGGGTCGCCGGCCCTCACCTAGAGTGGGCCAAGGGCTACCGCTACCTAGGGCCAAGTCGAATCCTCGCCCACCGTTGTAGGTCCCTTCTAACGATGGTGGGGCAATCGTAGCGAGGGCCATGGAGGTACTCGCTAATTTGCCGCCTTTTTAAAAAAAATTATTATCTATATTAAAAAGCATATTAAGGGGCAAACTGACATTATTTTTGGACAAGGATTGCTAAGTGGATATTTTGGTAAGCCACATAGACCGATACTATTAATAAAATAACATAACATTGGATTTCTGGCAAGTCTTGCTGGAGTTGGCACTTAAGTATCTTTTTTTTTTTTTTTTAAATGGCACTTAAGTGTAGTATTTCTTGGAAATATTGGTACTGTCCTTCTCTCCACGAAATCACATGCGCTACAGATTTGTTGGTTGATTGATTCTCGAAGTCTAGTCTTGAGATTAAAAAAAGAAAAAGAAGGACTAGTGTCCCGACCGATAGGAGGCGGGCAAGGGCCTTTCATTAAAGGGAGCTTGGATGATACACTTATTCGTGTAGATATTGATTGATCGAATAATTGCTATCTTTTACTATGAGCAAGCTTGCATCGTAAAAGTTCATGAACCGTCAGCAATACTGTTCTATTGAAGTTCTAAAAAATATTCATGAACTAAGCAAAATGTTTTAACTACCACTTCACACACATATCTCGCAACAAAGCACGCATCTCATGACAAAGCACAAAAATTGAATGACGTTCCCGTTTATTTTGAGAAGAAATTATAATTTACATGCATATTGAGATAAGTGTGTTCTAGAATCATCTAGGAGGTATGTCCATCTTCCTTTTGGGGCGATAAATAGCCATGGGATACTCTCACTTTAGCTAGAGTGAAAGAAGTTCTCCTTAGCAACATTTGTGGAGGGTGCCTCTAATATAGAAAATAAAGTGTGTTTTTTTCTAAGTGAGTTTATGATATTTCTGAACAAGTGTTATAAGAGCCATTAGAGGACTGTGAGCCCACCAATCAATGATTGGAGTGCTCAAAGTTCTGTTAGTGTATAGTTCGGGATTCTAAATTCAATTTCTATCCCTATTCTGAAAAAAAAAAAAAAAAATTGTTTCTCTATTTTTTTTTAAAACAAACTATCTTTATTGATATAAATAGCATGACCAATATCATCTTTACAGTCTGTATCATTAGGAGCGACTGTAATTCCTTCCATTCTTGGAGCCTTTGCAACTTGCACCAACCAAATCTATGGATTTCAAAACTATTTTCTCTTTCTTCTTAGTTCCACATCTATGTGTGACATGCAAAGCGTTTCGCATAAACACACTGGTAAATGAATCGACCGGACCTTTGTTACATGCAGTATTATGTGTCACCGGCAGGTTGTCTTTGGCTGATTTCATCCATGGGGTCAATTAGTAGCAAGATCGTATCTTGAAGATATTCTAAGGAGTACTTTCAAAGCATGAAAACATAAGTTACCGACCGACTCAAACTTCCGAGACAACATGCTAATGTCGAATTGGAGGGATCAAACTTGCCAGTGTCTATTTTCGTGCCGCCTTATTCAGTCAACATAAACTCACGAAGAGTTTCCATGCCCTTGCTTGTTATAAGTGATTGATCAAACATCTCTTGATACATCCTGAAAATCGCTCTAATATACCAACCTTCAACTTCTTTTTCGAAGGAATCTGGATTTTTAATTCACCATATTTATCTTGCAGTGCTTGTGTTCCAAAAATTCTTCCCTACACATGTGCTTGGCCATCTTCCTACATCGGTATGCAATTTGGGATAGCTGATATTAAAATCATAAATATCAAGATTAATCAATATAAACAACCAAAGAATTAAGAACAAATCATATCAATATATGAATGTAGAACACCATAAAAGATATGCATGGCGAAATTAAATCGTACCTATTTGAGCCATTACTGTACTCAAAGGAAATATATCAGTCTGATTGGGAATCACTGATCTATTGGAATGCTAGATCTTCCTCTCTATGACCCATTTCAGTATACTAGCTTTCAACGTGATAAAACAATTGATAGATATAACATATCCTTTTATAGGTTAGAGATGAGACTTAGCAAATAGTAATCACTAGTGTGCTCAACTAGGCCCATTATTGATAAATGCCAAAACCCAATTCAACAGGATCACTAAAGGGCTCAACATATATTAGAATATCCATTTACTCGATCATTTAAAATAGAAAATTAATTAATTAATATAAGCTCATATTTAGGAAATTTCCAACATTCTCCCACTTGGACTACATTAATTAACTTATTTTTTAAAAAAGATTTTATTTTAAAAACAACAATCTCAAGTTAATAACTAAAAATTTGTTTTATGTGGCCACAATTTTGAAAAAATAATATTCCAATAACGGCACCTTAGGACCAACCCCATCCTATATAATCTCAATATAGGACTATGACGATCAAGGTGTTAAGAAAATACCACTACATGTGATTTTCCATAATCACATATAATAAGTATTCATTTTCATGGATCATAGGCCTAGAAGTGTAATAAGAAATAGTGCCGACATGTGATAAAAAATACACTATTTCTTATTGGTCCTTAATGCAATTTCTCAACAACATGAAACTACGTTAGCGCAATTTCTAAAACAACACAAATTGCCTTGGTTCAATTTCTAAACAACATGAAATTACACAACTACGTCACAATTTAACATGAGGTCTCAAAATTAGTGACATCCAATCGTCTTTAAATTAAAAATGTTTTTGAAAATACTGTTTTATACTTCCATTTCTCATTCGACAGGAGAAATGATAGTAATAACAATAAAGTCAACATTGATAATCATCAAAAGTAAATGCTTTAATAAAGATCATAAAAGAATTATCAGTTTGCATATAAAAACAATATTCAGAAAAGCAAATTATATAGAGCTCCCACTAACAAAATAGATCAAAAGAATCTAAAACACTCATATTCTTTACATATTCTTTAAATAAAATGGGTCGTAAACCTTTTATTAAAGGATCGGCCAACATAGACTTAGTTATGATATTCTCAATTACAATATCTCCAATTTTGACCAAATCCTTAACAGTATAATATTCGATTTCCATGTGTTTAGACGTATTGCTGATCTTGTTATTCTTAGAATAAAACACCGCTATTATGTTGTCACAGTAGATCACCATAAGTCTAGCAATAGGATCCACAACTCGTAATTCTAAGATCAAATTTCTTAGCCAAAGAGCCCGAGTTAAAGCACCGTAACATGCTACAAATTCAACATACATTGCAAAGTTCGTAACTAAGGTTTGCTTTGTGCTTTTCCAAGAAATAACACCTCTAACCATCATAAAAATTTATCTATAAATTGATTTTCTGTCATTTGAACAACTAATAAAATCAGCATCTAAATATCCAATTACTAAGATCCTCTACTTTGCTATACACAAGCATGAAGTCTTTTGTTCATTGTAGATATCTCATCACTTTCTTAACTGCAACACAATGATCGTGACTTGGATTCAACAGATATCTCCAAAGAGTATTCACTACAAAAGTAATATCAAATACGGTACATACTTGTGCATACGCAAGACTAATGACTGCACTAGCATATGGAACATTCTTCAGTGCTTTCTTTTCAACATCATTCTTCATATGCGATCACCCAACGTGAGCACCCGACAGAGGCTGCTTTGCTCTCGAGAGCGACGACAGAAAGAGAGAGAGAGAGAGAGAGAGAGAGAAGTGGGTGGGGGGGGGGATGAACCTGGACGGAGCGGGTGCGGGGGTCTAGGGTTCGCGATCGGGCTGCGAATCATGGGGTGGAGGAGGAGGACTTTGAGGAATCGGGGAAAGAGTGAGGAGGCTTAACTCAGTAAGCCAAAGGGTAAACTGAACTAAAAGGCATGGACTGCAACCAAGATATTCAGCCCTGCTCCTCTCATACCATCTGCGTTGGCCAGATCACCTGTCAACTCAAAATTGAAAATGCTTCGAGCTGTATCCTGACAAGCGGTGTCAGGGATCGGGCCAGGGCAGGTTTCATGATACATGACCCGACCCAAAACCCTACAAAGGCGCAATAAACCCAACCTGACCTGCCTAAAACTCGAATATCATCTAACTTAAGAACGGGTTGGGTCAAAAAAGCCCACGACCTGACCCCAACCCTATTAACGACAACATCAAGTCGGGTCGGGCTGGCCTGGCTCGGGCTTGTTTCACATCCCTAATCCTGACCTCTTGGGTATGCGGATGATCCGCTTCCTAAATCCTAACCACTTCCCAAATTATATAAAAGCTTTCCAATGGTTTAAAGCAAGCACGGAAAAGAAACGCCTCGCGCTTGCTGTTCTTGCTTATTCACACTCCTCCATGTCCTATCAGCAGACTGCGTTCTTCCTCTCGGTGAAATGGGCTCCCTGCTTTTCTCCTTCCTCTTCGGCTCCTCACTCAATCAAGCACGAAGCAACTCTTTCTTTTGTTTTTTTCCTTTTTGACTTTATTCTTCTATTTTTTCCTCTAATATTAGATGGCCCCACAAATGAGCTGGATCCAACCAACTGGACGAGGTTATTGAACAAGACTTTTACTTACATGATCGCAATGCCTTCAGCTCATAAATTTTATGTTGCAAACATAATTCTATCTACCCTCTCTTCATTCACCTCGCTTCTAGCGACCATAAATCCAAAAAAATAAGAAATATAGCAAACTCTTCCGTCTTCTATCCTAATATGCAATGGCTTCTATTAACCAGCAATGACTTCTCTCTCTCTCCGTCTTCGTGAACACGCATTGGAGCTACAAAAAATAAATCCATTAAAGAAAAAGGCAATTTTTTTTTTTTTGTCGAAAGAAAAAGGTAATTCAATAAGAAATATTTATTACTTTCATATATTCCTTAAAAAAAGTAATGAGGGAATTATTAACGTATTTATCTTTTCGAGTATTCCTCAAAAATTTAAAAAAAAAAAAAAAAAAAACTCTAAAACTCGCCCTCCTCTTATGTTAAGGAGAGATATAGAAGATGGATGAGGGGATTATTAGTGTAATGAATAATGCTAGGTAAATCAATATCGGCATACGAATCTCATTTGGAGATTAATTTACAATCTAAGAGCGTTCATTTAATGAAGTAAGTCATAACTGATATCAAAAAAGAGTTTGACAAATCAAATCTCTTAATACGCATATCGGAATTTACAACACGATCAGGCATCCCCCGTCCGAGGCCTAAATGAGCCGTCGCCTAAAGTAAAATATACGTTACTTGTTTGGATCGACGGGGCAGATGATCTCAAAGTCATCAGTCCGCGACGAAATTAAACATCATGTTAAAACTACGGAAAAAGCAACCACCGAGCGACCAACCGCGCAGAGTACAACGTGCGGGGTTTAGACGGGGAGGTCGCTCTCTTGGTCAACGTACGCCGCGCCAGACAAGAGCAAGTTTCCACGCGCTGTCCCTGTCTCGGATGATGTGCCGATCTTGCATTTAAGGAGCATGAAGCACCCCAGTGCCCCAGCTCCCACGGAGAGAAAGATGTATCCTACATAGGAATGCACGGTCCATGAGCTGGGCAGAACCAGGGTAACCAGAGCCGCCAACGACAATGACCCGAGCAACAGCGTCGTGCGCTCCAGCGCTTGGCCATAGACACCGGGGAGAGACGAATCGGAAAGGTACGCATTCTTCAGAAGATAGGCGAGGCAGCTCACGAGCAAGCAGGCGATGCTGAAGCCCATGGTCACCGGGTGTGTCCTATATGGAGAAGCGCCAGCCCCGCCATACTTCAACTGGAGTAAGCTTAGGAAAATCGGCGTGAAACAGAGGACGACAGGGTTCATTTTGTTGGAAACAGTCTGTTCATCGTGAGTTGACCATGAGTGGTAGTGATAGCTGTTTGAGTGCCTCATCGATACGAGCGAAATGTTTGCGAATACCACTCTAGGACCTTGGGCATTTGGGTCCGATGATCTCGGAGTGCTTGCCATTCGAGATGGGGATATAGAATATTTGAATTTCGTGAATTTGGGATATATGTGGAGCAAGGGAGATGAAACAGAAAGGAAATCGAAGGGGGAAGCAAGTTATGAGGAAAATAAGTGGTTGAACATATATATAGACCATTGATGGAGCATGGAGTTTGGTAGTAATTCTTAAGAAAATTACTTGGATGATCTAAATTCGAGCACAGCAAGAAGATGGGTGGGGTGTGAATCTAACGGGTGTAACCATTGAGGTGGCCGGACTAGGAATATGCAACACCTCAGCGCACCATGCGAAGTAGGTGGTCTTTCCAAAATAAGGGGAACATGCACTTCTCAAAATAGGGAAGTACGGATATCATTCTATTTTCCTTAAGGTGAAGTGTCGCCATAGCTCGTTATACTTTAGTCCAAAACATTAAAAAATGTCCATCCTTCATTTATATTTTTTCAAAATCATCTCTATTTTTTTTTTTTAAATGTCACTAGTCAATCATAGTCAATTCGGTAACGGGATATTGATGTGACTTTAATGCCGATAGAAATTTGTTAACTTAGCTTTATGCCATTTTAAAATTCGGAATATTAGTTTATCTTCTCCTTCGTCTACTTAAACATTACCAAATCCAAACAAACCCATAAAATCTAATATTTTCACCAATGCAAAACCTCAATATGCCACAAATCACGAGTTCGATGAAACTCCAGCCAACATGGCTTCGAGCCTGACAAAAGTCGAGTGGGCATGACTACGAGCTAGACTAACCTGGAATGACCATGGTCGAGCTCAGTAAAACTCAAGCAACCATGGCAGTTGGAGGGCGAGCTCGAGAAAGCTCTAGCGCCATGGCCGCGAGCTTGAAGAAACTCCATAACCATGGCCAAGAGCTCATGGAAGCTCTAGACACTGTGGTCACAAGCTCAATGAAGTAATAGTACTCACTTGTCTTGTCAATGGCATACTTGATATAGTTATGCACAATCATGTCATGTCATTATGTATTACTACTACTATTACTGTTGCTGTTGCTGCTACATCATCTTGGGCTATTGGTGACATAATTGTTAAATCATCTTCACTATTACTATGCAAAGTTATGTATGACATCTAAGGGTGATCGGTTTCAAAATAACTATCTTTCAGATCTAGAACCCGGAGCCTATTCTATTTATCTTGGAACCGACCCTGGAATTTAACTTGTTCGTTTAGTTCGGTTCTAGAATCAACTTGGGAACTTTTTTTTTTCTTCAATTTTTGAAGATAAGACAAATAGCAATTATAACGAAATAGTATGGGCAACAAGACAACTCAAAATAAAAAATCAATACAAAAAAATACTAATATAAAGCAATAGGGAATTTAAGCTCATTTAAGGATAATAAATAATCTTCTTCCAACTTCAAAAAACATGCTCTAACTAGTTCTCGAGTGGGTGAGTGAGTGGGTAGGTTTAACATGCTAGACCATGAACCTACTCACACTATATTGGGTCCAAAAATTTGGAATCAAGAATCAACCTGTTTCCATTGGAACCGGGGGCTGGACCAATTTCTATGGGCAGTTTAATCTGGTTCTAGGTAGAACCGGACCGGTTACACAACCTTAATGTCATCTTAGATATGGTGCTCGCACATGCTGGAACATATGTATCTCAATTGTCTCTCTCAGCATGTTTAAAAGGCCCAATTTCCCAAAAGACATCCAATTTTAAGTCTAGTTTCAATTTTTTTAACTAAAGAAAGCTTTGATCCCAAATCTATACTGAACCTTTATCAACTTTCAATTTAATCTCAAATCCGTCTCTATTAACCCTTTGTCCAAAAAATGCCATTAGTTGTTTGACGTGGCATTTCCATGTCAGTAATAGATCCATATCAGTAAGGTGACATGGAAAATTATTTCCAAAATGAGACCGTTCTTTAATATGAAAAGTAGGGGTGGTTTATAGCGATTTTTTGACAGAGGGCTAATAATAACATATTTGGGACTAAGGTTTACACTAGTGATTCTTTTAGGACAAAAAAGTTTGAGACAAATTTGATACTGAACCTAAAATTGAGAGCTTTTTTTAGACAAAATATTTCGGGTAAATTTGGACTGGACATAAAATTGGGATGTTTTTAGACATATAATAGTTCAGATCAGAGTTGGGAGTGAATATAAAGTTGGAGGGTTTTCGGGTGATTTGGTTTGTTTAAAAGTCATTTTATGCATCCATGTGCTATGTCATCTATCATACATGCATATCTGACACGCCAAGAGTAGAGTAAAATGTCATTATCGATGCCCCCGTCAGGTAATGCAGTCAACATGCGCATCAAGCTGACATGCATAGCATTCATTTTCAATGAAAAGGATGTGTTGACCCACACCCACCCTTGGGTCGGGTCGTTGTCGATGCGTCGATGCGACTGTTTTCACCATAACAATTCTTTATATTTCCAGAAACTTTATGTCCATCGTGAAGAACAGCTCGATGAAGAGCCCGTTAAGAATTTCAACCGAAAAATGTGGGGGGTGCTAAGCCACCACACCCATCGCGGTTGGGGGGTGTGCGAGCTGCGGTTTTTGCTTTTCACATTCCTAATAGGTGCACCTACCTTTTGCCCAAAGGTGGTCCGAACGATGTTGAGATGAGGACCGAGAAGTGAAAATCGACAAGAAGGGACTCATCGAGCAGAACAATGCCTTTCCCAAGAGAGCATCCACTTAGAAAAAGAGAGACCACCTATCTCCTCTTCTTCGCCTCAAGTCCTCCCAATTAGCATCAGCCAATTGCGGCACTCTTTAGTCATTTAATTAATACAAACCACAAAAAGTAAAAGAAAAACCTTTGATTGAGGTGACGCACGTGCGATATGTCTTCCATGTGAAACTTTGACAAAATTAATCCTTTGTCAGATTTTAGGCGCATTACTGAAAATCCCTTGACAGGTCAAAAGTTTTATTTAATTAAGCGAAAATATGCTCGCTAACTAAATTCTAGATGTGAAAGTTAAAGAAAACAAAAAATTTACTTTTCATGATATGTTGTACAATGTGAAAGTTAAAGATAAAAGATAACAATTTTATCTCCAAGGAAATTGAATAAAAAACAAATAAGAAAATATATTCAAATGATCAATTCATTGATACTTTACTTGATGTGTTATCTTCATGCTTATTTGGAGAAAATTCTGCTCTGTAATTATTCTGATTTTTTCCCCTTTAATTTGTTACTTCAATACTCCCTTTCAAACATCTCAATGGAGAGGACCAAAGATGGAGTTTGATTTGTAAACTATCAAACCTATCTTGAGTAGATGGTTTGATGAAAATATCAGCAACTAGCAAACAAAATATAGCGAGCAACAATAGAACCAAGTGCCACTTTTTCCTAAACAAAATGATAGTTGTGTTATAATATGTAATATATTTTTATTATTCTAAATATGATCCCAATACGTATTCCTAATAAATTCCGATTTATTACCCAATTTATTACCCACGTGTATTACGTGATATTTGCTCGTTAATATATTACCATAATGGTCTTGATGGAAGATATCGGTAACGTAATAAACGGAATAAAAACGTCAGGTCGTCTAGTTCAAACTCTAATCACTACAGAAAACCACACCATCAAGTTTGAGGGGTATTGACTAGTAGAACAGGACGTACAAATCTGATGTTCCCATATTGCAGATCGATCATGCTACGTGGATCCATCGAAGGTTTTGGTGTCTTATGCTTTTGCAAATTTCATCAATGAGTGGAGGTATGTCGATCTTTACGTTTCCGCAAACCGATCCTGAATCTTGTATGTATTTATCTGTGATTGATAAATCGGGATCGTCAGTTTTTAGTTTATATTTTAGTCTAACATTTGGAATCAGAGGATGTTTACCTCTGCCTTGATGAAATTTTGGAATTTATTTTCATTGAATTATGTATGGGTAAATTCGGATTTCTATATGGCTTGGATCGGAATTTAGAATTCCGGCCAAATTCGGGCGACCCACCATGCGATAATGGATCTGCATGATCACACCGCCATTAGGAAGAAAAACCCTTAAATTTTCGATATATTACTGATTGTCGGAGGTTAATCGAGCGGTGAAATTTTGGTGGTTAGGGTTTTCTAGGGTAGATTGTTTTTAGGCTTAATTCTGGTCAATACATTTGTCGTTTTTGCCGGATCTTGAAATTATTCGTTCATCCCAACATTCTCTTTGAAACCCATCAACCAATTTGGTCAGACATGGGCTGTGGGAGGAGACCCATGCGGCGGAATGGACCAAGTCGCGGCGGAAGAGAAGTCCGAAAGAAGACCTCGAACGCGTGCGACGCACACGCCCAAAGGACTACAGCGAGCGCGTGCGAGGGGCTAAAGCGGGCACGTGCAACACGCCTGTGATTTCTCAATTCTGCCCCTTCGTATTTAGGAAAATTGCGATTCTGCCCTTGCCCACATAAAATTCCAATTTTGCCCCCACTTTGGGCGTGAAAATTTACGATTTTGCCCTTTGTGCGTAAAATTCACGTTTTACCCTTTTGCACGTGATTTTACTGTTCTACCCTTATGTGCAATTTATAAATTTTTTTTCATAAAATTAAATGTCTAGTGATCCGTATATATTTAATTAATTAAGGATTAGCCACAGCGTCTTTGATTATATTAAATTATATACATTAAGAGCCTTTGGATCACATATAGTCAAAGACAATAATTGTAATTATTCACATTAATATTATGAATTTTATCCCACAGAATTTTCAATAAATTAATGTGATTAATTAGGATGAAATATTATTTTATCTTTCTTATTTACCCATTGGGGATTAAGGAATGGAATATAATTTGATAGTTTCATCATGAAGTAATTATGAATCAATTTAAATTAGAAACTTAGCCCACAAGCAATTTTTGATGTTATGTGATTCATATTTTATAACATGTTTTACATTGGTAAAATATGATTTAAGTTTATTAACCTCAAATATATTAATACATAATTTTTCTTTGATTATGATGCAGTCTTACCACCTACGATTAGTTCTAGTATAATTGTACCTGAGCTTAATGGAAATAACTTTAAAGAATGGAGAGAATTAGTTCTTCTTCAATTGGGGTGCATGGATCTTGATTATGCTCTAAGGTGAAACGAACCACCTGAACCTACTAAGAATAATACTCATGTTGAACATACTCATTATGCTCAATGGGAGCGGTCCAACCGTCTCAGTGTGATGTATATAAAGACAAAACTCTCTAGTAGCATTCGTGGTTCAGTCATTCACCGTAACAATGTCAAGGAATTGCTGGAGGCTATTGATGCACAATTTGAGTCTTCAGAGAAGGTGCATGCCATGACCCTAATTATGAAGTTCTCATCATTGAAGCTTACCAGTGTAAGAGGTGTGCGTGAGCACATCATGAAGATGAGGGACATTGCAGCTCAGCTGAAGAATCTTGAGGTTGGGATATCAGAATCCTTTCTTGTATACTATATCCTAAATACTCTCCCACAAGAGTATGCCCATTTCAAGATCTCTTACAACACACATAACAATAAATGGTCAATCAATGAACTCATGACCATGTGTGTTCAAGAGGAAGAGAGGCTACTAATGGAGAAAGGAGAAAGTGCTCATATGGCAACACATGATAAGTATAAAGGGCAGGGCAAGCAAAAGGGAGCTGGCATTAAGAAGGAATCCAAGTGCTTCTTCTGTAAAAAGAAGGGGCACATGAAGAAGGATTGCGCCAAGTTTAAGGCCTGGCTAAAAAAAAGGGTAACCAACTCGCATGTGTATGTTATGAAACTAATATGGTTGATGTGAGTTACAACACTTGATGGATTGATTCTGGTTCTACAATCCACATTTCGAATTCCTTGCAGGGTTTTCAGAACCAGCGAAAACCAATGGGAAATGAACAAGGCATCTATTCGAGAAACAAGATGCGCTCGCGTGTGGAAGCTATTGGGACATGCAAATTAGTTCTCAGTAGTGGTTTTGTTTTAATTTTAGAAAGGACGTTTTATATTCCTAATTTTTCTAGGAATTTAATTTCAGTTTCAAGACTTGTACCTTTGGGATACTCCTTTGAATTTTCAGATTCAACATTCAATTTATCGTATAAATCTGAAATTGTTGGGAGTAGTATTTTGTCTGCCGGTCTCTTTCGAATTAATTTATAAGACAGTGCCATTAATAATACAATGCACGGTTCATGATAATGTTGGTATAAAACGATGTATTGTGAATGAGGATTCCTATATGTTGTGGCACTGGAGGTTGGGACATATCTCCATGGATATAATTAAGAGACTAATAAATGATGGAGTACTTAATACTCTAGATTTTACTGATTATGACACTTGTATGGACTATATAAAGGGAAAACAAAACAACAAGTCAAAGAAAGGTGCTAAGAGGAGTACAAAAATATTAGAAATTATACATACAGATATTTGTAGTCCGGATATAGACTCCAATGGTCAGAGATACTTCATTTCTTTCATAGATAATTATTCACGATTCATGTATCTCTACTTGCTTCGTAATGAGCACGAAGCACTAGATGCCTTTAAGGTATTTAAAACCGAAGTAGAGAAACAATGCAACAAGCAAATTAAGATCGTGAGATCAGATAGAGGTGGAGAATACTATGGTAGATACACTGAAGATGGACAAGCACTTGGTCCATTTGCGAAGTTTCTTGAAGAGCATGGGATTATTGCCTGAAACACTATGCCTGGTTCATCGAACCAAAATGGTGTCACAGAAAGAAGAAACCAAACATTATTGGACATGGTGCGAAGTATGCTTAGCAACTCCAAAATTTCCTAAGTTTTTGTGGATTGAGACTCTTAAAACAGTTGTGTACATATTAAACCGAGTTCCAACCAAGGCTGTCTCAATGACGCCTTTTGAGTTATTCAAAGGTTGGAAACCGAGTTTGCGACATGTACGTGTTTGGGGATGCCTATCTGAAGTAAGAGTCTACAATCCATAGGAAAAGAAGTTAGATCCAAGAACTATAAGTGGGTATTTCATTGGATATGCAAAAAAGTCCAAAGGATACAGATTTTATTGTCTATCTCACACTAAGTTTGTGGAATCAAGAAATGCTAAATTTCTTGAGAATGATCTGATTAGTGGGAGCGATCAATTCAGGGACTTTGTTCCCGAAGAAGATCATTAAGATACTCAACCTTCCACCTCAGGTACTGAATTGGTTGTTGCTTACAACGCCCCTTCAGTTCAACCGGCCGTTGAGCAACTAATCATTGAAGATCCACAACTTGCTGATATTTATCCGGTAGACCAAACTGTTCAGCAATTACCAGATACTATTGAACTTCCAGTAGAACAACAAACTCCTCAAGAGGATGTTGATGCATCATTAAGAAGGTCTATTAGAATGAAGAAATCGGCAATTCCTAATGACTACATTGTGTATCTACAAGAATCTGACTATAATGTTGGAGCTTAAAGTGATCCTGAGACGTTTTCACAAGCCATGAGTTGTGATAAATCTAATTTATGGTACAATGCCATGAAGGAAGAGATGAATTCTATGGCATCAAATGAAGTCTGGGATTTAGTTGAGTTGCCTGATGGTGCGAAGGTCGTTGGTTGTAAATGGGTCTTCAAAACTAAGAATAATTCATTAGGCAATATAGAGAGATACAAAGCCAGACTCGTTGACAAGGGATTTACTCAAAAGGAGGGAATCGATTACACAGAAACGTTTTCTCCTGTATCCAAGAAAGATTCTCTTCGTACTATTTTGGCATTGGTTGCTCATTTTGATATAAAATTACATCAAATGGATGTGAAAACGGCGTTCCTCAATGAAAAATTGGAAGAAATGGTTTACATGAAACAACCAGAAGGATTCTTCTTTAGTGCTGGTGAGTATTTGGTATGCAAGCTTAAAAGGTCTCTATATGGCTTGAAACAAGCCTCTCGCCAATGGTACTTAAGATTCCATGAGGTCATCTCTTCATTTGGTTTTATAGAGAATGTTATGGATCAATGTATATACCAGAAGGTTAGTGGGAGCAAAATTTGTTTCCTTGTCCTATATGTAGATGACATTTTACTTGCAACCAATGACAAGGGGTTGTTATATGAAGTGAAACAATTTCTCTCTAAGAGTTTTGATATGAATGATATGGGTGAAGCATCTTATGTCATTGGCATTAAGATCTATATAGATAGACCTCGAGTTATATTAGGACTATTTCAAGAAACCTATATCAATAAGGTCTTAGAGAGGCTTTGGATGAAAAATTGTTCACCGAGTATAGCACCCATTGTGAAGGATGATAGGTTTAATTTAAACCAATGCCCAAAGAACAATTTTGAAAGGGAACAAATGAAGAACATCACATATGCTTCTGCTATCGGAAACTTGATGTATGCTCAGGTTTGCACTCGACCTGACATAGCATTTGATGTGGGAATGTTGGGAATATACCAAAGTAATCCAGGTATGGACCACTGAAGAGCTACAAAAAAGGTGATGAGGTACCTTCAAGGAACAAAGGGACACATGCTTATGTATAGACGGACGGACAGCTTGGAAGTAGTTGGTTACTCGGACTCAGACTTTGCTGGCTGCATTGATTCCCATAAATCAACATCGGGATATGTTTTTATGTTTGCTGGCGAAGCTGTATCCTAGAGGAGTGCAAAACAGACCTTAGTTGCCACTTTCACTATGGAGGCAGAGTTCGTTTCCTATTTTGAGGCCACCTCACATGGTGTGTGATTGAAAAGTTTCATATCGGGGCTTAGAGTTATGGATTCCATTGCTAGGCCATTAAGAATATTTTGTGACAATTCAGCTACAGTTTTTATGGCTAAGAACCACAAAAGTGGTAGTCGAAGTAAGCACATCGACATCAAGTGATCATAGAATACATAAGCACTAGATTGATGATAGCTGATTCTTTAACTAAAGGCATGCCACCAATGAGTTATAAGGATCATGTATCTAGAATGGGCATTGGTCCAATCATGTAAATTTTTCTTTATATGGAAGAATTATGAGACTTTTATTCATTTATAATGTTATTCTCAATACAGTTGCATACATTCTGTTATTATGAGAAAAACAATTACGTTTGACCTGGAGTAAACATAAGGTTTATTTATTAAGTTATTTGATCACATATGGGCTGATGAAATATATTGTAATACACGGAAGATAATACTCGCTCTAAGAGGACTCATCGCCGTGATTCATGTGTTTTATTTTAGTATGAAGTTTATGTGGGTTTGGGTTAATAATTCATTTGATGGAATATTGGGATCAAGTGGGAGAATGTTATAATATGTAATATATTTTTATTATTCTAAATATGATCCCAATATTGTATTCCTAATAAATTCCGATTTATTGCCCAATTTATTATTCATGTGTATTATGTGATATTTGCCCGTTAATATATTACCATAATGGTCTTGATGGAAAATATCAGTAACGTAATAAACGGAATAAAAACGTCAGGTCGTCTAGTTCAAACTCTAATCACTGCAGAAAACCACACCATCAGGTTTGAGGGGTATTGACTAATAGAACATGACGTACAGATCCGGTATTCCCATATTGCAGATCGATCGTGCTACATGGATCTGTCGAAGGTTTTGGGGTCTTCTGCTTTTGCAAATTTCATCAATGGCTGGAGGAATGTTGATCTTTACGTTTCCGCAAACCAATCCCGAATCTTGTATGTATTTATCTGTAATTGATAAATCGGGATCGTCAGTTTTTAGTTTATATTTTAGTCTAACAAGTTGATCTCGATATGTGCAATCTAAGCATGAAAAACTGGATTAGTTGTGAGATGCAATGCGAACATGTTGTCCGAGGGAAGGAAGTAACGAAGGTTGACGTTGGTGGATCCCAATGTTATGCAGTATGTATGAAATCCAAGTGAGTTTAGCAGCTGTGAAAGCAAAAACTCGGTATTCAGCTTCAGTTGTGGAGCGGGCCATAGTGACTTGTTTCTTGGCACACCATGGAATACAATTTGATCCGAGAAAAGTACAATCACCGGTGGTAGAACGTTGGGTGAGTTTGCACCCAACCTAATATGCATTAGCAAAGCCAAATCAATGGAGAGAACTACAAAACAAAATGTGAAGCCCAATGTGTAAAGTACTGCGAACACATCACATAATATATTTTACCATTTGATAGTGAGCAATAGTTGGGGCATGCATATGTTGGCAAACTATGTTAACTACAAGTGAGAGATTCAAACGAGCGAGGGTAATGTACTGAAGAGCGCCTATAGTGCTTCAAAAATGGGATGGATCAATGTAGGGCTTACCATCATATTTGAGGGGTGGTTGCTTGGTCCTATTGGAGTAGCAATTGGCTTACATTTCGCTATTGATGCTCGACTCAAAAGATCTAATGCATATTTTTGTTGTGAGAGAAAAAGTCCATCAGTAGAGCAGTTGACTTCAATGTCCAGGAAATAATGAATAGCATCAAGATCTTTCATGGAAAACACTTGACCAAATGCATGCACAACATGGTTTAGTAATTTCGAAGAATCACCAATGAGGATTATATCATCCACATAGAGCAATAGAATAATAGTATGACCATGATAACAATAAACAAATAGTGATGGATCAACAAGGCTACAAAAGCACCCATACTTGAAAAGAAAATGGTTGAACTTGTCAAACCATGCTATAGGAGCTTGTTTGAGGCCATATAGCGCACGCCGGCGTAAGCAAACATGGTCAGGGCGAGACGAATCACGAAAGTCTAGTGGTTGTTCCATATAGATGGAAACATCTAGATTGTCATGTAGGAAAGTGTTCTTGACATCTAATTAGCGAATTTCCCAATTCTGAATAGTAGCAACAGATAGGACAATGTGAATTATGGCTTGTTTAACTACTAGCCTAAAAGTTTCTAGGAAGTCGATGCCCTCCTCTTGATGAAAGCCTTTTGCAACAAGTCGGGCTTTCAATTGGCCAAGTGAACCATATGCATGTAGCTTTGTATTGTACACCCATTTACATCCGACTACATTCATCAAGGGTTAATGGGGAACAAGTTCCCATGTTTTATTGATTGCAAGAGCATCCATCTCCTCAAGCATAGTAGTTGTCCAACCATGGTATTTTAATGCTAAATGGATAGTGTGTGGCTTGGGAGGGATAAATGATATTGCTATATTGGCATACTTAGGGTTAGGGTTCGCAATCCAGACCTTTGAACATGTAATCATGGGATGCGCTGAGAATGTGGAAGCTTCAAATGGAAATTGAACTAAAGATTCACTCTTCGTTGGTTGTTGCACATGATTAGAGAGAGTAGGAGATGAAGCATTTGAATTTGGTTCTATCCCATCAAATAGACGAGCACATTTGCTTGCAAATTCAACATATGTTGGTGAACCAAACAAATATTTTGATCAACTTCAGGACTAGGTTGGGACATAGTCCAATGATTATCAGAAGCTTTTGTTTGTGATGGACTTAAAGTTGAATTCCTTTGCAATAGCTCCCTCTCAGCCATAGCAAAAATTTGAGATGATGAGGCAAAAAAAATATAATACTCATAAAAAACAACATGTCGAGATATATAAACACGATCGGTAGATTGATGGAGACAACGATATCCTTTGTGCTTCTCACTATATCCCAAAATTACGCATGGGAAAGAGCGCTTGTAAA
Organism: Eucalyptus cloeziana; assembly: GCA_014182715.1. Taxonomy (NCBI): domain Eukaryota; kingdom Viridiplantae; phylum Streptophyta; class Magnoliopsida; order Myrtales; family Myrtaceae; genus Eucalyptus; species Eucalyptus cloeziana. Next base: position 27,826,015 of record CM024635.1, on the reverse strand, counting down.
AAAATTTCATTGCGTATTTGCGTAAAATAACAACGAGAGCCAAACACTTGGAGTAATGAGTAATCAAGGTCCTTCTTGAATAAGAATGAGCATGGACTTCAGTTGCCCAGAGTAGTTGAAGGAATCCAATTTATTAAATAATTTGTTGATGTAAACACTTCCTCCCAATAATTGAGTGGCATGGATGCCTCAAATAATGTAGCAAGCCCGAGTTTAACAATGTGTCGATGTTTCCTCTCAGCAACACCATTTTGCTTTGATGTACCTGAACAAGAAAGTTGTAGTTGTATGCCACATTGACGAAGATGAATCAAAAATTATTGCTTATGAATTCACCTCCCCCATCATATTGAAAAACTTAATTTTCCTATCAAGTTGATTTTCAACTAATATTTTAAAAGATAGGAAAATCTCAAAGAAATCGGACTTTCACTTTAATGATACAACCAACTGTATTGAGAGAAATCATCAATGAATATATTGAAATTTTTGCATAGAAGGAATTGGGCTTGGTCCCCAAAGATCACAATGTAATGGTTGAGTGCATCAAGAATCAGATTAAGAAAATGGTAATCTTGAATTTTAACTAATATGACAACATGCCAGTAGATTTATTTATTGAAATCAAATCATCAGATTGCAAAAGTTTTAAAACTTGACTATTGGGATGGCCTAATTGGTGACGCCAAGTTCATCCATAACCTTGTTTCTCCGAGAAAAGAATGCTATGGAATGCAAATTCTTATCGGTATATAATCCTTGATGATTACTTCCCATCACTAGTAACTGGTGTGTCCTGGAATCCTTGATAGAAAAACCCAAGGCATCAAACCTGAGTGGGTGGGTAGGTTAAACAACCCAGACTAGTAACCTACTCACACAATATTGATTCCAAAAATTTGGAATCGAGAACCGATTGTTTGCATTGGAACCAAGAGCTGGCCCTATTTCTATAGGCAGTCTGGTCTAGTTCTAGGGTAGAACTAGACTGATTGCACAACCATAATGTCATCTAAGATACGGTACTCGCACATCCTAGTACATATGTGTCTCAGTCGTCTCTCTCAAGGCCCAATTCCTAAAAGACACCCAATTTTCAGTCTAGCTCCAATTCTATCCCGAACTTTTTTAAAAATCTAATGAAATGATCAACTTTAACTCTAATCCCAATTTATGGCGATTTTTTGATAGAAGGCTAATAGATGCAAATTTAAGACTACAATTAACGCTAGTGATTATTTTAGGATAAAAAATGTTCGAGACAGATTTGAGACTAATCTAAAATTGCGAGCTTTTTTTAGACAAAAAAGTTTCAGACAGATTTGGATTGGACCTAAAGTTTAGATTTTTAAAACAAAAAATAGTTCTTGAGACTGAAGTTAAAGGGTTTTTGGATGATTAGGTCTGTTTAAAAGTCATTTTATGCATCCATGTACTATGTCGTCCATCATACATGCAAATCTGACAAAAAAAGAAAAATCTATCATACATGCATGCGTCATGAGTAGAGTAGAATGTCATCTCGATGCCCCCCTCAGGTAATGCAGTCAACATGCGCATCATTCTCTCGTGCATAGCATTCATTTTCAATGGAGAGAGAACGTGTTGAGCCACACCCACCCTTGGGTCGGGTCGTTGTCCATGCGTCGATGCGACTGTTTTCACCATAACAGTACTTCATATTTTCCGAAGAAAACTTTATACCTATTATACGGGAGGAACGGCTCGATGAAGAGCACGTTAAGAATTTCAACTGAAAAATATGGTACCAAAAAAGGCGTCACGGGTTGCTAAACTTACAAACCCATTGCGGTCCCTGGGTGCAAGTAGTTTTTGTTTTTCACATTCCTAATAGGTGCACCTTTCTTTTGCCCAAAGGTGGTCTGAATGGTGTTGTGATGAGGACCGACAAGTGAAAATCGACGAGAAGGGACTCACTGAGCTGAACAATGCTTTCACCCAAGAGAGCATCCACGTGGAAGAAGAGAGACCACCCATCTCCTCTGCTTCTCCTCATGTCCACCTCTCAGTTAGCATCAGCCAATTGTGCACTCTTTAGTCATTTAATTAATGCAAACCACTAAAAATAAAAGAAAAACCTTTGATCGAAGCGACACGCGGAGGAATACGTCTTCCATGTGAAACTTTGATAAAATTAATCCTTTGTCAAATGTTAGGTGCATTTCTGGAAAATCCCTTGATAGGTCGGAAGTTTTATTTGGTCAAGCCCAATATGTTGACTGATTAGATTCTAGATGTGAAAGTAAAGTTCCTTTCTCGAATTACAACATTTTTCGTGGCACTTATATAAAGATCATGAGCTACCCACTTGAGTTGATCATCGCCAAATAGCTTACGTACCTTTCTCGAATTACAACATGCATTTATTCATTGTGCAGTTGATCTCATTCTTTATTTTTATTTATTTTTTGCCACATAATCTTTTCTTTCTTTTTTTACCACAACAATATATTGATAGACAATGGGGGATCAAAGCTCGTACGAGTTTGAATCATCAAAATATGCCGAAAGTCCGGTCCGTAGTGCAGGACAATTGGATATGGTGTTTCAAGGGAAGTCCCCGTTGCACTTTGATTCCTTTCGTAAATAGGATCCTGACACAAACTCTAACACATTGCCCCCCTCTAGGCTTTACACAAATGGCCTATGTTCGCCCAATAAGAACATATCTTCCGTCTTTTCTAAGAGTCATGCTCGAGACATTGTAGCTGATAGCATTTACATATACAATTTAGAAGCTTGCTCTAATACCATTTGCTATGGTCTGGGTCGATTGGCCTTGGTCATGGACCATGTGATATCGACAAGCCGATTCACCAGACAAGCTTTCCTTTCTGAGAATCATTCCCATGGCTTATATGATGGGATGCTTCACTATAACCAACCGTCCCTTGTCTCCCATCAACTTGAGCAACCCTTCATCTTGAGTAGGACATGTCTCGATTAAATATAATAACTGGCTTTGGCCTGTCATGGCCATCATTAGGAGAGTAACAACAGCTCTTAATTGGTTTGAACAAGAATATCTTCGCACAAACTCTCCAACGCTACCTGCGCCTTCATGGAATTGGAAAATGTCGGACCACGGCAATATTGCTCCTATGGTCGGTGATGGGTGAGATGATAAGACATCACCATCACTGCTCTAGTCGTGCCGTCCATTAAAACGCTTTTAAATTTTTTTCGTGGTTTTTCTTCATCACATTTGACTTCAGTAGGCCCCGTTGTTATCACTTTTTGACCCAATTGCCAAACAGGTGGGAATATATCTTTGGAAAAATGTTCTCTTTCCGCGTACGTGTGTATACCGCGTACGTGTGTATAATTTCTTCATACCGCGTTTACAATTTGGTTTTGTTAGGTAGCAATTCACATGAATGGACCCAGCAAGTATGTGAGGTATGAAATAAATGAACTTCCTACATTCTTTCTATTTTGCCTTGCTTTCTCTCCCTCTCGGAAAACACGCTCCCTCTCGGAAAACACACTTGCTTTAGTGGATTGACGGACCAAGGAATGGATCCATCGAACTTCTTTACCGGAGATGACGTTGGGGAACGGGTGAACATCAAACTAACAGAGCCTGATCCTTCTACGCCCTACTTCGCGGGAAACCTGGCGGCGGCTGGGGCTGCCAAGAACCCTCTCAGTCCCGGCTTTGGCAGCTCTTGGGGCTTTTTCGTCGACATGAACGATTTCGACTCCCAGCCGATGCCGGATCCCACCAAAGCGGAGGCCTTGCTCGGTCTCCTCTCCAACCCGGACCCTGACCCATTCCGAATGTTTGAGCAGGCGGCGACGCGGGCTAACGAAAATTGCTCCAACAACCGAGTGGACTCCATGGTCTCTGGCATCCACTGTCACAACACCGGATCGGGTGGCGCTGAGGCGGTGAACTCGAGCCGGCAGGTCAGCTCTCCCTCTTTGAAACATGGGAAAGATGATTTTGATCGCTCCAGGAAACAGGTAATCACGGTCGCCAATTTCAGAGATTTATTTTTACTCCTTTCCCGTGACACTAACTTCTTCCAAAAAGCAAAACGTATTTGCCACAAGGACTTTAGTTAAAAATTAAAATAAAAACGAACGAAAGTGAAAACGCAGATCTGGCCCTTCGAAGCCTGAAAGCTCCGCAGCGACCAAGCCAAACCCTGAAAAAGAGGCAATGGTCCGTTGCCGAGCACGCGAGACCCCAGGAGACCCGATGCCGAGGTCACACAACCTCAGGCGACCCAGATCTGACCCTTAGAAGGTCGGCACAACCCAGGCGACTGTGGCTGAGGTCGTGCGACACCCAGTGAGCTTCGGCTTGGGCAACCCTCAGCTAGGCAAGCCTCGACCTCGACCTCGACCTCCGCAACCGGCAACCTCAACCTATAGACATAGAGAGTATGAGAAAGAAGATGAACAGTGTTTTCGTGTGGGCGTGATTTGAAGACGAAAACATCAGTGAGGCGAGATTGGGATAAAAACAAAAAGGTCGTTAAAGCCCGAAATAGCATTCCAAAATTGTTAAAATGCCCAACCTTAATCTATGTTCGTCTATATCAACACCTTTTCTTTTTCGAGCGACTTTTTAAAATTTTAGGCTCATTATATTTGGGTGTTTGGAATTACTTTCCTTGTTCTTATTTTTTCCTTATTCTTTTGCTTTTATTCTGTGCAGTCTGACAGGCTAGTTCCTTTGAATTTAATTAATGTGTGCTTTTTCTTAGCCAAGAAATTAATTATGTGATGTTTAATCGCGGATTCTTAACCGTTTTAGGTCCATTTTATTCCCAACATTTTTAGCATATGCATACAAATTTTGTTCTCTTGTAAGACATCTTGTATTTCTCAGGACGAGAAGATAAAAATCGTAGACTAGCCATTCATTTTCTTCTACTGAAACTCCATTTTGTCCTCTTCATCCATATCCAATTCAATCTTGTCCTAAAATCAACAGGAACATAGCTCGATCAATCTCAAATTGAGTCAGGGAGCATCTTGCTCAACTTTGCCAGAGGCGATTGGTGATGAAGATGAAATACAATCTACTTCCAGTGCTAATATGGATGGGGAGGAGCTCGAGTCCGACCTTGGGGTGCCGAGAGTGGGGAGGGTTTTCTGTTCAGAAAAGGCAGTATATGATTTTTACTCCAACTATGCTAAAAAAGCTGGTTTCAAGGTGAGAAGGGGAAAAGCAGAATACTTGGGATCAGACAAGTCCGTCATCAAGGCGAAGAGCTTCTTGTGCTCTTGCCAAGGCCACAGGTGCAAACAGCAGATCGACAAGCCAACGCGGTACACAAAACGAGACACCAGAACAGGCTGTGACGCTATGATCAAATGCATGGTGAATGATGGAACGTGGAAGATCTCAAAGGTTGTTCTCGAGCATAATCACGATCTCAAGGGATCTTTCGATGGTGTCCAGGGGAGAGAGGAAGGTTTGAACGCAACGGCGTCTCTTTCGATTGGCAAGATTGCAGATGAAATTTCCAATGTGAATCACAGTGATGTCTCACAAGGCACATGGAAGAGGTGCCCAATGCCTGAGTCTGATGATACTCAGGACTTAATTGATTATTTCAAGAATATGCAGATCGAAGATCCTTTCTTTTTTTACACAGCGCAAGTAGAAGCGGCACAGGGCATGGGGAACTTTTTCTGGAGGGATAGCCGTTCCAAGGTCGATTACATGCATTTCGGGGATGTTCTGGTCCTGGACACAAGGACTACGATTAACAAGTCGGACAATATCTGTGCAGTATTTTGGGGACTTAATCATCACCGGCAATGCATCATATTTGGGTGTGCTGCGATGGTCAATCAAACCGTCGGTTCGTTCACTTGGTTGCTCCGGAGTTTTCTTGAAGCGATGAGCTGGCAGAAACCACGGACGATCATTACAGATGTGAGCGAAGAAATCGCCAATGCCTTTGCGGTTATCTTGCCAGAGACTCGCCATTGTCTGCCTGCTCGGTCTATCTTAAACAGTTTCAGTAAGTACCTGTCTTCTTTGATTGACCAGGTTGACCGACCTGGTCTTGACGACCTCTTTAGCGAGTGCGTCTTTCATGTCCAGTCGCAAGAAGAGTTTGAGTCAAAGTGGAATTCCTTTATAGAAAAGTCCAAGCTGCATGATGACACGTGGTTCGCTTCTTTGTATCGAATGCGCGGGAAATGGTCTCATGCCTTCACGAAAAACGTGTTCACTGCCGGCCTACTCTCAAATAAAAACAATGAAAATGCACGTGCTATTTTCGGGAATCTCTTCGGCGAGACAATGACACTGTACCAAATTGCACTCCGGTGTGGAGAGGCGGTCGAGCACTTGCGCACGGAAGAATTGAAGGAAGACAAGTGCTGCGAGAAAGCCATGGAGAATTTGAAATCTAGGAGCCCGGTGGAGAAGGAAGCTCAACGCTTGTATACTCGACCGATCTTCAAGATGTTCCAAGGGGAGTTTATCAATAGCCTAACTCTGGCAATCGAAGAAAGCGGGGCCACGGCAACTCTTTGTAAGTTTAAGTTGATCGAAGAAGACAGCACGAAGATAGACACTGTTGAGTTTGATCCTTCCAATTTGACATTAGCATGTAGTTGTGGGAAGTTTGAGTCAGTCGGTATTTTATGTTTTCATGCTCTGAAAGTACTCAACTCCAAGAATATATTCAAGATACCGCCTCATTACTTATTGAAACGTTGGACAAAGTCTGCCAAAGACAGCCTGCCAGTGGACGTCTCAAACATAGCGATTGCACACAACGGAAAGCTGGTCAATTCGTTTTACATTGAGTTTATGCAGAAGGCTTTGCATGTTGCACATATATGTGCAACTAAGAAGAGGAAATTCATGGCTTTGAGCTACATATGTTCGGCATTGGAGAACATTGCAAAGGCTCCGAGAACAGAAGAAGTCACTGTCGCTGTTGAAGAATCAGACGGTAACAATGATATGGGCCAGGCCATTTGAGATGATGCTCGTGGAACACAACTCGACCAAGAGAATGTAGACAGGTCAGTCTCCTCCTTACCAATTTGTTTCTTGAGTTCACTGTACCGTGTGTGCACTTCAACATTAGAATGCAATATCTCAGTAGAACTAGTTCTTTATCATAGTAATTTCAACTGCCGAGTGAGAACGACAAATAGAAGTATTTATAATGAATTGGTCCAAAACATGAACTCTTCTTTTGCCTTAACAGGATAAACTCGACAATTAAGCAGAGGATTGACCCGATCCCGTCCAAAAGATGCCTATGTACGAGCTCAGATGGCTCCAACATCCATGTTTGACCAATGCTCGGAACATGCAGATTGACATGAAAGGGGTAATCGGCGTATCGATGTTTAGGACAGCAGTCAGTGCATTCAATGGCCATCCATTCAGTTTCTGAGTTATTGTTTTGTGGCTGTTCTTCTGTTGCGACCCTCTCGATATTACTTCAATAAGGTTTCTCATTTAAATTATGTCATCTATTTTTTTACTTTAGGAGTCACTACTAATGTATTATAATCTGATTAAAAGCCATTTCTATTATGCCATTTATTTTTTACTTTAGGAGTCGCTACTAATATATTATGAGCCGATTAGAATTCAAGCAAAACTCGAGACTTTCATGAAGTAGAAGTTCATGACTTCAGGGATTTGATCATACTAAATAAATATAATGTTCAATTTGGTTTTTTTTTTCTTTTAAGAAAAAGATTCATTTAGTTATTCTTATATTTATTTATTTTAAATACGCAAAATCTATATGGCCTTGCGTAAGTACGCAGACAATAAAATTTGAATCAATCAATAATAGAGAAAACATAGTACGAGAAATTAATAATGGCAACATTATACAACGGTTCGTTGTTGAGTCCAGGAAAGGATCCGGTGAGCTATGTATGTAAAAAATAAACATGTACTAAACTAAACCGATATATATTAATTGCTCAATGATTAAAATTTATTCTAAACTATTTGAAATAGAACGAGTCAAAAGTTTGCTAGTCCTATGATGCAATAATCACACACATGTACTTTATTATTTTTTTATTTATTACTAAAATATTATTATTATGTAATTGCACGTTTATGACTACAAGATCGAGCGAAACTAATAAAAGATCCTCTCTCCCTCTCTTTTTTTTTTTTTTTTGGGAAGAAAACGTCAGTAAGGGCCAACACTTTATTTCAATTTTCTAGGCATCTGCAAAAACAAAGAATCCAAAAAGATAAGTAAATGACGACACTAACTTTCTTGGTGCAAAACTGCATATAAACGTGATGGAGACATGCTATACGATGTAACATTATAAGCGGAGTATACTCCATCCAACATCATAGTACAAAGAGAACGGCCAAGCGATGCAAATATTCTCTAGGCAAACTTACATGAAAGGGATCGAAGACACAGTGAAATTCAAGCAAGTGAGAGAAGCGAACCATAGATTATGCAGAACCATAGATTGTGCAAAGGAGCACGGAAATTCTTAACTTGAGCTAACTCATAAGAATACTCCGCAACAACAATTCACCAATAATCAACCCAATCTAGGATTAATATTTCCCTCAAAACTTAACCCCACCAATAACTAGCCAATGCAATATTGCAATAAGTAAATATAACACCGAAATGATAATTAGACAAAGGTAACAACAACACTAAGATATTACGTAGAAATATAGAAAAAAACCATGGAACATCAACTAATCACAAAAAATAATAAGATACACGAAGTGTTCTTCTCTAGTCATATACTAAAAACTAAACATCGACAATATAATAGTATTTCTATTACCACGGAGGTGGATTAACACAAACAAAGGAGAAAACCCTAATCGCAATTGAAAAATTCGGAGAAGTTTTTCAATAAATGAAACCGATCAACTTGCAGTCTTGCTCTCATGAATACCATACTGAAATGTGAGCTAATTTTGTCAAGTTTGACAGTCGAATTGGGATCGGGACCACAAAGCCGGGCCTTTTTACCTTTCTTCTCCCCTGTTCCCTCAGCGCTTTCTCGGTGAGCACTCTCACTTTTTCTCTCTCTTCTTGGGCTCACACCCCCGCTCGATCCTCTCTCTTTCTTTTCTTTTGCTTTTTTATTCTTTTTATGTCGGCAGGGCCCCAAATAGGCCGACCTAGCTGACACTCAATTCATAAAAGTACGACTTTAGGACTCCATTAAATCTAAAGCGCAACCACAAAGAAAGGGGATGGATGAATGGAAGTCAAGGAAACGTGAATTGGACGTGCCCCCGGAAGATGCCTTCGTGGATTTCCTCCGTGTTGGATGGTTCCCTCGTAGTTAGAATCTATGTAGGGAGGATTACCAAAAAAGTCCTAAACTTATTGCAATTGTGCCAATTCAGTTCTAAACCTTTTTTTTTTTTTTTTTTTTTTTGCGAATTTAGTCATAAATCTTTTACAATTGTGACATTCGGTCCATCCGGCCAAAAATTAGCTCTTGGCGCCGACGTGGACATCGGTCGAAGACAACCGGCCAACAAACGATTTTTCAATATATTTTTTTGAATTTTGAATTTTTTTTTTTTAAAAAAATTCCACCTTCTTCTTCCTCTAACCGACGCCGGCCGGCGAGGCTCGCGCCCCGCCCGCCACCGGCAAAGGCGAGCCTCGCCCAGCAACGGCGAGGCCGCAGTCGCCCAACCAAGGGGAGGCTTGGCCTCGCCCAGCCAAGGCGAGGCTCCACCTTGCCAGCCATGGCAAGGTCGAGCCTCGCCAAATTTGGCGACGGCGGCCTCGCCGTCGCTAGGCAAGGCTCGCCTTTGCCGGTGGCCGGCGATGGCAAGCCTTGCCAGTGACGGTAAGGCCACCGTCGCCAAATCCGGCAAGGCTTGACCTCGCCATGGCCGGGCGAGGCCGAGCCTCGCCTTGGTTGGGCGACGGCAGCCTCGCCAGTGGCCGGTGAGGCTGACCTCGCCGGCCCTTGCCTCTAGCTGGCCAGCGCCAGCCAGAGGAAGAAGAAGGTAGGGAAAAAAATTCAAAATAAAATAAAATAAAATAAATTCAGAAAAAAAAAATAAAAAAATTGTTCGTCGGCCGTTTGTCTAGGCCGGCGTCCACATTAGCGATGGTAGGTCAATTTTGGCTGGATGGACTGAATTGACACAATTGTAAAAGGTTTATGACTAAATTATAAAAAAAAAAAAAAAAAAGGTTTAGAAGCGAATTGGCACAATTGCAATAAGTTTAGGACTTTTTGGTAATTCTCCCAATCTATGTAAGTCGACGCCTCCTGTCACACGCATCGACTCCTATAAGTATAGAGAAAACGATACGACCATCTTCCTATTCAAAAGACGTAACCTCATATACAAACAAAAATCAAACCAGTAGTCAAATAATTTATCCATCTGTATATCTGATAGAAGATGGAGTTTGCTATGGAACCAAATTCTAAAATCTGCCAAAAACAATTTATAATTCGCCAAATTAAGAACTAAACCGAAATATATATATATATATATATATATATATATATATATATATATATCATTTCAAACATTTCAAACATATCGAACTATTTAAACTATTATCCATAATTTGAAAATCAAAATTTTTCCGTTGATATCGCTCTTGTTATATTTGTCGCTAGCTCAAAAATTTGACAAAGATTTAAAATGAATGACATGAGCAACCGCAGTCCAATAAGTAGTAAATATCTCTTCTAAACAGAGCAATCATCTACTATGCTTATTTATAGAATAATATTTAGAAACTCAATAAGCCAAACCCAAAATATAATATACACACAATACTAAAAATTAGTCACAGTTTTTTAGTACATACCAAAAATACTCATTCAATCAAAGATTTCCCAGCGAACAATCTCAAATCACAAGTATGCATTAAACATACCCCCATTAATTTGTAGGTCGCCATTAATTTGATTTGAAACTAATGTAACAAATAGCAAGTGTTCATTTGATTAAGGAGGTCATAATTGATAGGGTTAATACCACGAAGAACCATAAACCGATACACCAGTGACATATCCAAGATTAATTTTTTGACTGCCAAAGATCCAAAACTAGTACATTTGTGACAAATATACATTCCATTAGTTTCTATTAAATTAGATTAATACCACAAAAAAACCACACCGATATACCTATGACAAATAGAGGATAGAATACCAAACTAATACACTCGTTAACAGCCATATGTTATCCAACTTAGCAATTTGATAATAAAATTTAATGGAAATAGATGAAGGGTAAATTTGTTATAGGTGTACTAATTTGGAGTCTTTTGTGCTATTAATCTTAATTGATATCCGACAAGAGTTTCACACATCAAAGTTACTAATGTGCTCAAAAATTTACAATGAAGTTGGGCATCCCTTGAGGCCTCAACAACTCGACTACATGACTCTAGGGCTTGAATTCAATTTATTACTTTTTCAATCGACAGTACATATGGTCTTAGATACATGAGTCGAGTTAGACGAAATTATCCATCGTGTTAAACATAGAATGAGCAATAGTCGTGCGATCGACAAGCCAATATGTCCTTGTTGCGTTTAGACCGGGAGGTCGGTTTCTCGGTGAACAGACAACGTGCTAGACAAAAGCAATTTCCCGGGCCCTGTCCCGGTCTTGGATGATGTACTAAGGTTGCATTTGAAAAGCATAGAGCACATCAGTGCCCCAACTCCCATCAGGAGAAAGATAAATACTACGTAGGAATACAAGGTTCATGAGCTAGGCAGAAGCAAAGTAACCGGAGACACCAATGCCAACGACCCGAGCAACAGAATCACATGCTCGAGTGCTGGGCCATAGATGGCTAGGAGAGGGACGCAAAGGAAGATATGCTTAGAAAGGATTGCAAAAGACAATGTTTATTCTGAATAATGAAGTGTCGTTTACAATGTTTTAGGTGACTATTTATAGGGTGGTCACCATTCAAAAAATAAACAAATGACTGAAATCAAATAACAAAATCAAGGAAAAAATATTGATAAAGGAGAAAGTCTTCAAACCGCGTCCTAAAAATCTGCAAAATATGTCTGAAATCTTTGATGGCTCAGAAATTAAGGGAAACACGTGAATTTAAGATAAAACATTGCCCAAATTGGCATAACCCGTTTGCAACTTTGAAGATCCCATAATCCCCTTTGATTTGTGGGACTGTTCGCTCTTTTGACGCTTGAAAGTTTCCATATAAGCATTTGCCCATTATTCTACATTAGTCTCCTCCACTTGAGAAGAAGTTGATCCCGAGTTATTATTAGGATAAAGGGGAGTACCTGGAGAATGATACTCAAATAGGTCCGCTACATTGAACACTGGGGAGATGTTGAGGTCATCGGGAAGATCAACAACATAGACATTGTCATTGATTTTCTTCATGATTCGATAGGGTTCGATTTTCTTGTGCTTCAGCTTGTTATATGTACCAACAGGAAAGCGTTCCTTGTGAAAGTAGACCATCACTTTGTCACCCCCAACAAATACTTTGAGGCGACGGTGTTTATCTACAATAACTTTATGGACAGTAGTGGAAGCTTCTAATTATTGCTTCACACCCTCTTGTATCTCCTGTAATTTTGTTGCTAAGTTCTCAACTGCAACACCATATCCTAAGACTTTGGGCCAAGGCATGAGGTCTAATGTATGTTGTGGCGTTCGCCCATAGATGACCTTAAACGAAGATTTCCCCATGGAGCAATTGACAGTGTTGTTGAAAGCAAACTCAATTAGAGCAAGGTACCGGTCCCATTACTTTAGCATGTCACCATAGAGGCACCGAATGATATTTGCCATAGTACAGTTGACAATTTTAGTTTGACCGTCGGTTTGGGGATGATAGGAGTTGTTTTACTGTAAATCCATCCCAAATAAGTGCCATAGGATCCTCCAAAAATGACTACGGAACTTGGTGTCACTATCGAAGATGATAGTTTTGGGCACACCATGCAGGTGGACTACTTCTCGAAAAAACAAACTTGCCACATGGCAAGCACTGGAATTTTTTTTTTTTTTTTTGCAAGGAATGAAGTGTGCCATCTTTGTAAACCTATCCACCACCACAAAAATAGAATCCATACCTTGTTGAGTTCGAGGAAGCCGCAACACAAAATCCATTGAATTGTCTACCCAAGGTCCAAAAGGAATAGGTAGAGAGGTGTAAAAACTAGTGTTCTGAGAAAGACCTTTGGTAGTTTGACAAATGTAGCACTTTTTCACAAATCACTCAACATCTCGCTTCAGTTGAGGCTAATAGTATCGCTCTATAACCAAGACAATAGTTTTGTCGTGCCTAAAATGTTCTCCGAGGTGCCACCATGGAGCTCTCGAATAAGTTGTTCTCGTAAAGAGTTGTGAGGGATGCACAATCTATTACCAAAGAACAAGAATTTATCTTGAATGATCATGTCACCATTAGAGCTTGCCGCAGAACACTTCCCAAATGTCCTTAAAGTCATCATCATCGGCATAAAGGGAATAGAGGTGGTCAAAGCCCACAACGTTGGTGCGTATGGTGATGAGTGTTGCAGCACAATGGCTAAGTGCATCAGCAACTTTGTTAAAGTGGCCTGCCTCATGTTGAAGCACAAAGTTAAATTGCTCCAAAAAGGTGACCCAACGTCCATGCATTCGATTCAAATGTCTTTGACTCTTGATATACTTAAGTGCCTAATGGTCAATATTAAGAACAAACTCATGTTGATAAAGATAGGGCTGCTAATGCTTGATGATTCATAGCAAAGTACTCCTGCTCATAGGTAGACCATTGCTTGTGAATATCATTTTCTCGCTAAAATAAGTAATAAGCTTACCTTCCTAGGAGAGAACAACAGTAATGCCTACACCAGAGGCATCGCAGTCCAATTCAAATACCTTTTCAAAATCTGGGAACATCAGTACTAGTGTCGTGGAAAGTTTTTCTTTAATGAGAGCAAAGCTGGCTTCTGCTTCGTCACCCCCAATGAAACTTTCCTTTCTTCTAGCTCCCAGTGAATGAGGCCAAAATGGTACTGAAATTTCGGATAAAGCATCGGTAGAATGTTGCAAGCCCATGGCAACTGTGCGCCTCTTTAACAGTCTAGGGAGTTAGCCAATCGTGGATGGCAACTACTTTCTCCGAATCAACTTGTAGACCTTCTGGTTCAACAACATACCCCAAAAAGCAAAGTTGATTAGTCATGAAGCTACATTTCTTCAAATTAATGTACAATTGGTTCATCTGCAAGGCCAACAGGACGTCCCTTAGATGCTCCATATGTTGCTGGTCATCTAGACTGTATATAATGATGTTATCGAAGTAGATCACCACAAACTTGCCAATGAAAGGTTAAAGAACCTCAGTCATCAAATGCATGAAAGTGCTAGGTGCGTTGCTAAGGCCAAATGGCATGACAAGCCCTTCGTACAAACCTTCACCTATTTAAAATATTGTTTTCCATTCATCACCGGTGTAGATGCAAACTTGGTGGTATCTATTACGTAGATCGATCTTTGTAAAGAACTTTGATTGAGCAAGCCGGTCGAGCATGTTATCTAGGCCAAAATTTGGGAATCAAATCAGTACTTGTCAATAATCCGATTAATTGCTTGACTATCAATACACATACGCATGCTACCGTCTTTCTTCGGAGTGTGGAGTGCGAGGACTGCACAAGGGCTCATGCTCTCATGCAAGAATCCTTTTCAAAAGAGTCCTCCCACTTGGTCTTATAAAATTGAGTTCTCCTTTGGATTCATTAGGTAGTGTAGCAAATTAAGGAGGCTTGCTCTTGAAAGGAAGTCAATCTCATGTTGGACATCCCTCACAGGAGGTAATCCGACAGGATCGATTCTCTGGATTAATGCCACCAAATGCTTTCAACAAAGGTTGAAGAGCCTTAGGAATGGAAATAATAGATTATTGATCACCATTCTATACAATCATGTACATGCCCTCACATTTACAAATGTTTAGCATGATGAGCGCACTCGCTTCTTAAGGGCTTGGGGAGTGTTACTCTCCGGCTTCAAAGTAATCTTTGTCTTTTCCCACACAAACGAGTACATATTCTTTTAAGTTGATGAGTGATATCAACATTATGACATCCTAATTTTCAACCATGTTTTCAATGAAATGAAATGGGCCTTTCATCGACGCGCCTATAGCCTTTTTCTCTGAGTTGGCTATTCACGAGATAACTAGTCTATCAGGTAAAGCCCTTAAGGAATCTAAACGCAACAAACTTGAGAATTCGACAAGAAGCCGACTGCTCGACTGTGCTAATCTGCAAAGATCAATACGGCATCGTTAAAATCAACTAGAGACTAGAGATAGGTCGATTCGACAAAGATATGTAATTAAAGTATGGGTGATTCCACCTAATTGCAAAATTCTTATCGAACATACTAAACTGATTTTTCTGTCATTTCTGTACCATGTGCCCGTATTTGAAACCTCAATATTTTCACAACAACTGAGAGTCACCTATGAGTCGAAGATGCACAATGTGGCTAAAAAATAATCGACCACGAGTTAGATGCGCTAAAAATTCCTAAAAGCTACCCGGTAAATTAGGTCACACTAGAATCGCGTCCTGTTGAAATTAACTACGAAATTGAACCTAATTCCAAAAATTGAAAGTTCTATCATGTCATGATTTATTTTAGGAACGTCAACTTGTTCTTCAAAGAATTTTCAACGAATTCGGATTTTCGGCAAAAAATCAAGATTTGACAAAATTGGACCGGAAAATTCGGATAGGCCAAATTGGGTGCATTTTTTGCCTCCAAGTTGTAGCATTTGGTGAGGAAAAATGTAGAATTGAGTATGAGCATCCTCCATGACATTTTGGCTATTGAATTGAGTCCAATTTGAGAGGATTTGAATTGAAATTGAAGATGAATGCACAAAATTCGTAGCCATGGGTGGGGTGCAACATTTGGGGCATCATTTGAAGCTTGTAGAGGAAGATTTGGAGGGATAAGGGCTGCTGGGTTGTGACTAAAGCTGTGGGGCCTTATACTTGAGTGTTATATTTTTAGAGAAGACTTTTGTGGCTTGTTGTTCCCCATCCAGTTGCAACTTCTCTCCTTCTTCCTTGTTCCTTGATACACCATTGTTGAGCTCAAGACCAGCAAAGAAGACCAGCCAAGCCAGCAGCAGCCACCGGCATCACCGTTCGCCCGTCCGAGCACTGCCGAGCCCGCCGAAGCCACTCTCCCGTGCGACTCCAGCCCGCACGTCCCCCGCCGTCTTGCGCCAATCCGTCGTCCCTGCCGGTCCGTCAAGCCTCCTCCGCCATCAGTCGCCACCTCTACCCGTCCCCGACGCCGTCTAGTTTTGCCGTGGTCACTCCCGCACCAGCCCAACTTGTTTCAGCCGCCATTCCGCCCTTCAGTCCAGCCCTCTCGGCCCAAGGCAGAACCAGAGCCCTTGTTGGGCTATGGGCCTTCCAAGGCCTTTTTCGAGCCCTTCTGGACCTCGTTAGGTGTTGCCGTAGGCTTGAGTCTCGCTTGCCTCCGCGTTGCCGTTGCCGTTGCCGTGAACTCATCGACTCGTAAATCCGGTGAGTTTACTTTCTAAACTCTACTTATGAAGTTAATTATGCTTAGAGTATGATTAGATTAGGCTAAGCTTGATTTAGGTTGTTAGATTAGTGTAATTAGTGATTTAGTTTGTTAATTATGCTAATTAGGTGGTTAGATTAAATTAGTTAAGGGTTAATTAGATTGCATGATTTAATTAGCATAGTGCATTATTTTTCTAGGTCCAATTAGGTGGTTAGATTAGTGTTTAAAGCTTAATTAATGATTTATTGAATTATTTTGCATTTATTTATTTAATTTTTAATTTATTTAATTATTTAATAATTTTCGAAAATTATACCGGGATAGCCGGTCGTCAAAATCTTGTGCTGATTGTCGTGGTGTAATCGTTTATGCAATTGAGTGAATATTGTTGATTTTCAGTTATTATTTCAAAATTATGAAATTTTGGTATTTAATTAGAAAATACAGAGTGTCGGGTTTTGACGCCACAAATATTTTTAAATACTATATCAATAGTGGGATTTTTAAAATGAATTATATCACTTTTTATGGTTTGATCTGATCGTGTACCCACACACAATTATTTTACCAAGTGTTTTTAATATGAAGAAAATAGCCAAGTACATTATCTTAATTGAGGCATTTGAGTGCAAAGCACAATGTCCTTGGCTAGGATTGAGTGTGCTTGTGATGGTTATGAGAACTCATCCTCAATGTGCGTCAGATGGACGTTGCTCCTATATGAAATGCCCTTGACAACGGATGCTAGATCGCGGTAAAGGTCGGACCGATGCTCCTTCGAGAATGCGGTATAAAGGTAGACGTTGCTGTGCTCAAGGGATGAGACGACGTCTGGCCATGCCGGAAGACCGCCAAACGTTGAGTAGGCCGTGCCCGTGGGGCCGTAATAAATTGGAACGCGTGACTGAGTGATTTAACCGTGCCTGATTATGGGACGAAATCATGTGACACAAAATGGGACGTGTCATAATGATACCCCTATGATTGATTGAGATATGAGTGAGACGTTCCAATTGATGTGTGCATTTACTATATGCATATGTTATATGAATTGTACTGACGTGCAGGGAAGTGCTAAGGCGAGGTGAGTCTTCTATGATGTGTGATTAGACTACCTCTAAGCGTATTACCTTCCTAATCGGGGTTTAGGGCATGAACTCACTGAGACATTATCTCACCTCGTCGTGGTTTAACTTTTTACAGGTCTCTAAATGGAGGCCCGTCCAATTCGTTTTGGACAGTCGCGGGGGTATATCGAGCAGAGTATCGACATTCCTGTCCCTGGGAGTCCCTGGCTCCATGAGCTCATCGTGACCACTATCTTAGTCGATAAGGGCATACCACAGTTGGTATCTCATTGATTTAGGGCGTGGTTTCATCATGGGTCTAATGGGATGCGGGAAGGTCCCCTTTAGGGTTTCGACATACCCGCCATTGCGGGCGATGGAATAGCCGACCCACCTGATGGTGTCATCGTAGACCCGAATCCCAAGTAGATAGGGTCCGGGGTAGGGTTAGCTAGGTAGTCTTTTTTTAGACCGTGACTTTTGTATATAACCTTGTAGGGATAACTTGCTTGTTTATATAAGTGTGTTTATGAGATTTGATTGTCCTGCTTTTCTATCACATGTTTGTGTTGTCTAGGGATTGTTTATTTCGCTTCCGCATGTCCATAAATCGATTTGGGTCGGCGACGCATCCTGGGAACGTCGCAATTTTATCGACCACAGAGGGATGTGCACGTGCTCAAGGTTCGAAGCGTGACAAACATCATACTGCCATGGTCATTCCAACAGGACACAGCATGCATCCATCTCCACCACATCATAAATAATAGTTTCCTTATAGGACTTTCCAATTGAAATAGGTAAATGATATAATTGTGTTACCTTGAGTTTAGGCCCTTTACAAATCCACTCTATTATATAAGGGGAGGAAAATGACCGTCTTTAGTTGTAAATGGTCCACCAGGGATTTGGAAACTATGTTCTCACAACTACCACTGTCGATGATGACATCGCAAACTTTGTCATTGATAGCACAACGAGCACAGAAAAAACTATTCCGCTGGGTATCATCTCTTCACGGGGCAAGTAGTAGTTGCCTAACGACACAATTGACATGCTCACCCTCTTAGCCTTCCACTTCTACTTCATCCACCTAATCATCTTCAAATATGTCATCATCATGCTCAACAACATTAGCCATATTATGCCGTAGGAAGTCACTTGAACGATGGCCTAGTTCATTACACTTGTAGCATTTAATTGGTTGTGGCTTAGCATATGGGTTATGAGCATTCTAATTAGCGCTACGGTTGTTTGCAATGACTGGTTCCTTGGGCGCCCCAATTATACTGCTTGAAGTCAGTTCCTAGTGTCGGTTTGCTGATTGGAGGATTCTGGAACATCCAATTGTCTCCCCTTTCCAAATGATCCTTGAGTGGAATAATTGTTAGCCCAATTAATGGGACTAATTCTTTCCGATCACATCTCGAGCTTTCGGGCCAATTCTTGGGCATCCTCAATGTGATCAAATGGTGTAATGCCTCCAATTCAGCCAGGTTGTTACAAGCGGAAAGTCGGAGAAACTCCTCAGTGTAGGCTTGGACTGATTGGCTCAACTACTTACAATTCTAGAATTGTTGAAAAAATAATTGTTCATAATCAGTTGAGAGGAACCGAACCTTCGACATCTCCTTCATTCGATTCCACATTCAGATGGAAGCTTTTCCTTGTCGACGTCAGGTCAACTATGTCTACTCCCACCAAGCTAAGACGTCGCCCGTCAACTTGTATGCCACCAATTTTACTTGGCAATCCTCTTCAATCGACATGACATCGAAGAATTTCTCGACTTCCCAAAGCCAATCTAGAAAGTCTTCAATATTCAAGTTGCCATTGAAGGTTGGAAGGTCAACCTTAAGTTGATATTGCTCGGAGACTCGTCGATATCTCTATTTTGGTGGCCTCCACGAATAGGCCCGTCCAATAACTCTTTTTCTTCTTCTTCAGAGTCCTCGACATAGGCTTGTCGCCCCTATTAGGGATTTGCCCCACGTTCCATAGCTACTTCCAGGACTCAAGCGGTTTGAGCATGATCGGATGGAAGATTACCAGGTGTGAGGTTAGTAGACAAACACTGGATGGTGACAAGTAGGGGTGAGCATGGTCTAGGTTGGTCCAGGCCACCCTCTAACCCTAGGACCAACCCGTACAGTGTCGGTCCTCAATATTTAGGACCGAGGACCGACCCTATTGAGCCTGGAACCAAGGACCAGACCGACCCAATGGGTTCGGTCTGGTTCCAAGGTCAACCCGGGACCGATCGATAATTTTTTTCGTCTTGTTTTTTATACTTCCTAAAAAAGTTTAGAGAGTTTGCCGGTACATATCTAAAAGGACACAAAGCCCAAAAAGAAAAAAGTGGGCAGTTCGTTTTGAAATTTAATTATTATTCAAATTAAACTATAGCTACGTAGCATCCACAGTTACTCGATAATGATGAGTTCACAAAGTTTAGAGAGTTTGCCGGTGCATATCTATAATAAAATGATTTGTACCTTGCCACACGACTCCCAAGTCAAGTGAATTTGGCCTGATTCTTGTGCCAAATTAAGTCGATTCCCCGGGAAGGTCGTTAGCACTACAATGATGGAGCTTGCAACCAATAAAAAAGCCAGTTTCTCAGAAAATCCATAGGACAATTTGAACCCATACTTCCAAGAAATTCTTATATCATCCCAAAATGCTACAATTCTTTTTTAGCATTACCAACAGTATGCTCATTGTCACATTGATATCCTCAACAAGAATCCATCTGGAAATAAAGAAGAACTAGTCATTAGAAACCCATTCAAGAGAAACTCATGTACAAATCATTCATCAATAATGAGCAAGATGAATAGCTACTTGAGTATCTTCTTTACTATATGCAAGCACACTTGTATCCTGAGAACCTCTAGTCTTAAAGTCGGTCTTTTGTTCATATGCGCCTCCTAAAGTCATTATATGACTATACCCACTGAATTTTGAATTAACAAGCAAATTGCAATCAACAAAAGTGACATTTTACCATCTTATCTCACCCTTATTGTGTGATCTAGCAAATTATTTGTGGCATGCTAGCCAGTGAACACAACATTAGTAATATCAAGGGACTTCTCTTTGATTGCTGCTTTGATCCCAGATCCAATGGACTCAGGTCCCACATACTTTACAAGGCAGTCTCTAGTCTCAACAAACAACACCTCGACGCTTCCACCATAATTTGCAATAGCTAGTCTTAAATTAAAAGACACATATTCAAAGTGACAGCAACTAGAATTGGGGGACATCACCAAAATTTCCTTTCTTTTCCCAGCAAAACTTTGGCATTTTTTACCTAATTTCAGCTCATAAATTACAAGCTCCTTTCTTTATCAAGCTTGTTGTTCCAACATGCAACGATCTAGATTTTAAAAACATGACATCAATATGGTTCGATTGCTATTTCAGTTAAAATCACGATGGATGATGAGCACGATTCAGTTCTCCAATCAAAGCTAAAACCCATCTCCAAAAAAGGAAAGAAAAGCCTAGAAAGAACACATCGGATGCAATCGCCCCTGTCAATCGAGGGTCCAAAAGGGGAGGTCACAGGGACTAATACCCAGCCAAACTGATCACATACACGAAGCAAACGTGGAAAAAAAAAATTCAACACAAATCAAGAGCATATATGAGGTTGAAGATCTCAAATGAAGCACAAAGTAGAACTCACTAGCCAAGTTGTGTTCGAAAAGCAAGGGCGAGCCAAGCGTTAGGGTTTCTAATTAGGGCTCTTTTTTTTCCTTCTGATTTACTCGGCGATAAGCGAGGCGACCGGCGCGAGTGGCGAGCGGCAAGCGTTGAGCGTCGAGTGGGGCGAGCGGCAAGTGTTGAGTGAGGCCAGCGGCAAGTGGTGAGCGTTGAGCGAGGCTAGCGGTGAGTGGCAAGTGGCGAGCGTTGAGCATGGCCAATGACAACAGCAAAGGGCGAGTGGCGAGCAACAAGTGACGCGAGTGGTGCGCACGGTCAGAGGTGAGCGGCGCGGGCAACCAATGGCGAGCGGGGATGTTGCTACTTTTGATTTTGGCAAATTGAAGAACAAAGAAGACAAAATGGAAGAGAACGTACTTTGGGGAAGGAAGCCGTGAGGAGATTTACGGCGTAAACTTCGCGCCGTTTTGAACGTCGCGAGTCTGAGACTGTGAGGACTCCTTGGTCCTCACGGTGAAGAACATACTGGATTGTGGAGTAGGACGTCGTGAAGACCTTTACGGCGTAAACTTCACGCCCTTTTGGATGCCGTATGTCTGTGACTGTGAGCCTGAGGAGTCAACAGCTTTAACATCATTTTACTTAGGTTTGAATATATAAAAAGAATTATAAATAATATAATATACGGGGTTGGTCCGAGTTGGACCGACCCAAAACTCTCAGAACCGAGGACCAACCCGCACAGTGTCGATCCTAGAATTTCAGGACCAAGGACCGACCCAATCCCCTTAGAAACCGGACCAAGACTAGCAGGGTTGGGCCGGTCCAGGGTCGACCCTAGACCGCTGCTCACCCCTAGTGACAAGTAATTCTTGAAACCTTTATTCGGTTTGCTCCATAAATTGGTTGAACTCAGCCCGTGTAATAGGCTCGTTTTCATGGCCTTCAGCTACAGGGAGATTTTCATTGACGTTATTAGCCATCAGCCATCGTCTTAGGAGAGACCAAATGATGCAAAGGGAGATATGCTTGGAAAAGGATTCCAAAAGACAATGTTTATTTGAACAATGAAGTATTGTTTACAATGTTTTAGATACCTATTTATATGGAGGTCGCTATTTAGGAAATAATCAAATGACTAAAATCAAATAACAAAATTAAAGAAAAAATATTAATAAAGGGGAAGTCTTCAAATCATGTCCTAAAAATCTGCAAAATACGTATGAAATCTTTGACAGCTCGGAAATTAAGGAAAACGCGTGAATTTGAGATCAAACAATGCTCAAATAAACATAACCCATTTGCAACTTCAAAGATCCCAAAATCCTCTTTGACTTGTGGGATCATCCACTTTCTTGACACCCGAAAGTTTCCATATAACATTCGCCCATTGTTCTACATAAGAGGACAAATCAGGAAGGTACACATTCTTCAGAAGATGGGCACGGCAGCTCGCGGGCAAGCAGGCAATGCCGAAGCCCATGGTCACCAGGTGCGTCCTATATTGAGAAGCGCCAGCCCTACCATACTTCAACTGGAGTTAGCTTAGGAAAATCGGCATAAAACAGAGGACGACGGGGTTGATTTTGCTGGAAATAGTCTGTTCGTCCTAGGCTGACCGTGAGCGGTAGTGATAGCAATTTAAGTGTCTGATCGATACGAGTGAAACGTTTGTGAATACTACTAATGATCTTGCAGTGCTTGCCATTCAAGCTGGAAATATGGAATATTTAAATTTAGCGAAACAAGAAAGAAATCGAAGAGGGAAGAGAGAAGCGTGTTTTTGTGGAAAATCATCCCCTGAACATATTTATAGAAGTTTGGGACAACTTAGAAAAATACTTGGATGATCTACATTTGACCAAAGCGATTTGATGGGCTGTGAACCTGAGGAGTGTGACAATTGAGGTGAGTTGGTCGGACAAGTAAGATGCAACAACTTCGCATATCAACGATCATATGCAAGGTAGGTGGCCTTTCCGAAATAGGGGAACATACCCTCTCCAAGATAAGGGAGGGTGCATATAATACTTTGTTTCTCTTATGGCGAAAGGAATTTTTGGTATCTATACTTTAGTCCAAAAATCAAAAGCCCTGCTTTTTTTTCCCCCAAAATCGTCTCTGTGCTTTTTTAAAAATGTGACCAGTCATTCCTTGACGATCCAGTAGCGGAATATCCGATGATTTTTTTCCAAAAAGTTATTTCTCTCTGTCTCATTTTTTTTAATTTATATGTTAGCAAAACTGGCAATGCCATACATAAAAATGTTGGCAAATCATGTTAGAACACGTGTATTTTGACATCTAACTCAGCAATCTAGCTGTTCATATTAGCAGAAATCGACCGACGATAGAAAAGTGCAACAGAAAAGTAAAAGCATTATTTTGGACCCAAAAAAAGCATACGCGGGTTTGAATTTTTGGCGAAGATCATGGGGACTAATGGTATCATGGACCTTTTTTTTATTTGGTTGACTCTCGAATTTTTCTTCAACTTTGATTTTGATTTTCAGAAAACTAATGATCGGGTTCACTAATAATCTTGGTACAATGGATACTATCACAAACACAATTATACTCCATTCGACGGAGTTAATTATTTGATCGCAGTACTACTAGCCCTTGATGGTGAGAGTCTGGATGATAGACAATTGCAAGGACTGAATATTGACGGGATTAAGATCCTCGATTATGTTATCTGTGTTATGTGGCTCTTGCATTTGACAATTTGCCCGTCATGATTTCCCTGTGTCATCATATCATCATGATATGACTTATTTTTGCTTCATTATATCACGCTTTTCATCATTATATCTTATTTAAATTTGAGATAAATTTATTATAAATATATTAATTTAAGATTTTTTATAATATTAATTTAAAAAATCATTTTTTATATTGCACTGTTTATGGGGTCATGTTAAGTATTATGCAAATCATCGTACGCGCTGGTCTTGTCAATTGCATACTTGTTACATCATGCACGATCATGTCATATCATTATGTACTATTGCTACATCTTCTAATTCTATCGGTGATCATGAGTACTCATACGTTATTCATAAGTAATTGTTAAATCATCTTCACCATCGTCATCCATCATTATATGGTTTTCTATGTCTATCATGGTGCTCGGATGTGTTGGTGCACATGTATCTCGGAAAAAATTACCAAAAAGGGTCTAAAACTTATGCATAAATGTCCATTCAATTTTAAACTTTTTTACAATTTATTAATATAATCTTTTCGATCAAATTTTGGTTTGATATTTTTGACGCAAACATTTACTGCCCGACGTGACATGATCGAAATAATTTTTTAAATTTTTTTTAACTTTTCTAAATTGTTTTCCTTTTTTACTTTCTCTTTTTTTCTTATTTCCCTCCACCTGTTCGAGTCGTCGGTGGTGGCTAGCCGAGGTTGTCAACCATAAGCGAGGTTTAACCGCTAGCACAATAAAAAAAAAACAAAACAAAACAAAACAAAACAAAGAAAAGAAAAGAAAACACAAACAAATTTTGGAAAATTATTTAAAACTTGTAAAAATTGTCCACATCAACGCCATTGTGCGACATAGGATGGCCAGCACAGCCGGTGTTTATGTCACAATTTCCAATCAAAATTGATGAGAATGACCACTTTGGCAAATCGTCAATAGATTTAGGATTAAGTTGGCTATATTAAAAAATTTATGATTGAATTGACATCCGAATAATAAGTTTATGACTCTTGATATTTATCCCCATGTATCTCAATGGTGTCCCTCATCATGTTTTTATGCATCTCTGTGTTATGTCATCTACCATACATTCACACATCATGAGTAGAATATCGTCTTGATGCCCTCGTTAGGTGATACATTCGTCACTCACATCATGGGTACATGCACAGCATTCATTTTCAACAAAAAAAAGGACATGTGGACACTCGCACTGCACATGGGATGGGGTCATCACCCATGCGCCCATGCGACTCCTTTCGCCTGAGCGCTGATAAAAAAATGCTTTGCATTTTCAGTACATTATATAAGAAAAATAGCTCGATAAAGAGCATGTCGAGAATTTCAACGGAGAAAAAAGGGCACCTAAAGGGTGTCGGGAGGGTCCTGACTTTCACACACATTGCGGGGGTGCAAGCTGCGGTTGTCTTGCATCACATGTGTAATCGGTGCACCTACCTTTGCCCACAGGTGGTCTGAAATGGAGAAAAATAATGCCTTGCCTAGGAGATCCTCCGCTTGGAAGAAGACAGACCACCTATCTCCTCGGCTTCCCTCAATTCCACCTCTCGATTAGCATCACACCAGCCTTCCTCTCTAAGGACCATTCCCATGACTTGTACCAGAAAATGCTTCATCGTGAACGACGGTGCCATGTCTGCCATTTACATGAGCTTCTCAAAATCTCGAGTGGGGCATGTGTCTTGATTGATTAAAACAATTAATTTCGGCCTGCCTTGGCCATCTTGAGGAGCAGCACCAGCCCCTAATCAGTTTGCATGTGATCCAATTATTGTGTAGTCTATACTTCTTGAGATTATGGAATTCAATAGCAAATATAACTCCATAAACTCAACGTTGGGCTTCAAGGTTGTCCTACTGGCCACCCTATCCACTTAAGAATGGGGAGGTGGAGAGTTCAATTCTCCACCTTCTAGGAAGGCTAGGATAGGAATGCGTAAGTGAAGGAGTAGGATTTTGCAATCTATATGCAACATAAACACACATAGTGACTTATAAAATAAATATAGGATATGATGTTTTCTTTACCAAATCTAGGTGGTCCACTTTTTTAGCCAATAAGAGAAAAGATGAGAAAATATCCAACTTTAAAAAATATTTCTTTTCTTTTTTTCTGTCGACTCGACCGGCTCCAACATTTTGTACTCGTTTGCGTGGCATAAAACAAAGGAAACTTCCCAAGTTCTTCCTCTTCTGACTTTTCTCTTGTTGGTGGGGTTGGGGCTGGTTGAGTCCAAACACCTTGCCTCGCCGCCAAGGCGGTGGCCTCTGAGCTTGCAGGTCAGCGCTTCCTCCTTCAACCATGGGAAAGACGAGCTTTATCGATGCAGGAATCAGGTAATCACCAGTCGCCAATTTCAAAGATGTTTAGGATCCATTGATGTTTACTATGGTGTATCTTATCTACTTTCACATATCAGTTTCTTAACCAATAAATCAATCATTGTATAGGCAAGGAACGATGCAGAGGACGGAACAGAATTCTTCTGTATATCAAATTATAAAATATGTTCATGATCAATGGAAACATCATTAATTCAAAATCATAACAGTGAATAACATGGAAAGAGTACTGTTTTAAATAAATCATGTCTCAACAAGGTCATGTCTACACTAACCAATCAATTTAGACAGGTTAGACGAGTCAATTTGTTTGACATGAACAGGATGTCTTGACCCTTCCGAGATGAGCCTTGGGATGGTTTGGCGAATGGTTAGATGTAGTATTCTCATAAAATAGCACTTACATTTCGCACAAACTTTCTTGAGACTTACTGATCGTAACTCAGTTTCTCAAACATCATTAGTTGGATGAGATTAGAGCTGTCACTAACCTATTTTAGGCCAGTTAAAAGATGAGTAAGACATGAGAATCCATTTTACTTTTGCAAATCAAAGATTTAGGATTCGGAGACTCACAAGTCCCTAAGGGCTCATTTAAGGTTTATTCTAAGACCTTAGTGTAATGGTTTCATCGGTTTGGAGTCGGTTTTAAATTTAAAAATATACGCTCATTATTTTCTAGGCGTTCAGAGTGACTTTTGTTTATGATATTTTCGCCAGTTTTCAGTCGGCATTAATTTGCAGCTGATCAAACCTTAATCTATGTTCTTCTTTGTTGACATTTTCGTTATCTTTTTTGAGCCATTTTCTATAATGTTAGGCTCATCATTTTTGGGCATTTGGAACTACTTTCCTTGTTCTTATTTTTACTTTTATATTTTTGCTTTTATCCTGTGAAGTTTAAAAGGTTAGTTTCTTTGAAGTCAATTAATGTGTGCTTTTTCTTAGCGAAGAAATTTATTATGTGATGTTTAATTTTTGGTTCTTTACCATTTTAGGTCCATTTTATTCCCAACACTTCATGCATATAGTATGAATTTGGTTCTCTTGTGAAACATCTTTGGATTTCTCAGGACGAGAAGATATAATCCTGGACTAGCCATTCAGTCATTTCCTTCTACTGAAACTTCATTTTGTTCTCTTCATCCAGATCTAATTCAATCTTGTCCTTGAATCAACAGGAACATACCTTGATCAATTACAAATCGAGTCAGGGAGCATCTTGTTCGACATTACCAGAGGCGATCGCAATGAAGATGAAATACAATCCCCTTCTAATGCTAATATACATGGACAAGAGCTCAAGTTCGATCCCGGGGTGCCAAGAGTGGGGATGGAGTTCTCATCAGAGGAGGCAGTATATGATTTTTACGGCAACTACGCTAAACAAACCGGTTTTAGTGTGAGAAGGGGAAAAGCAGAATACTCGCGATCGAAAAAAGCCATCATCAAGGCAAAGTTCTTCTTATTCTCTTGCCAAGGCCACAAGTCCAAGGAGCAGATTGACAAGACACACGATTCAAAAGAAAGGGCACTAGAACAGGTTGTGACGCTAAGATCAAGTGCATGGTAAATGATGGAACATGGAAGATCTCGAAGATCATTCTTGAGCAGTTCTCAAGGGATATCTCACTGGCATCCTAGAGAAAGCGGAATGTTCGCATGCAACGACATCTCTTTCAACGGGCAAGATTGCGGATGAAATTAGCACTATTGGAGAGCAGGGTCTTGTTTTCAATGTGGATTGTAGTGACATCTCACAACGCATGCAGAAGAATGGCCTAAAGCCTCAGCCTGAGGATACTCAGGTCTTGATTGATCACTTCAAGATTACGCAAATCAGATATCCTTTTTCTACACGATGCAAGTAGAAGCGGCACAGGGCATGGTCAATTTTTTTCTGGAGGGCTAGCCGGTCCAAGGTCGATTACGAGCATTTTGGGGATGTTTTAGTCCTGGACACAAGAACTAGAATCAACAAGTATGACATGCTCTGTGCAGCATTTTGGGGACTCAATCATCACCAGCAGCACATCATATCCAGATGCGATGTGTTGGTCAATCAAACCGTAGGTTCGTTCAACTGGTTGATCCGGAGTTTCCTTGAAGTGATGAGCTAGCGGAAACCACGAACAATCATTACTAAAGTTTATGTTCTCAACGAGATTCGTTAAAAATTCGACATGACATTATCTTATTAATAAAATCAGCTTATGTGGCTTGTTGAAATGTCCACTCAACATCTTTGTCCCAAAACAATGTCGTTTTGCCTCCTAATTTGATTTTTAATATAAATATTAATTGAATTAAATTTAAAAAATAAATATATATAAGAGGGGCCAAGGACTAGCAGCCCTCGCCCGATCTATGGGCGATGGTGGGCTGGGTGATGGTGAGCTGGTATAGGCGAGAGCCTCCACAATCCCAAACTGATTCCTTATTTTTTTTTAATTGAGTTTTTAAATTTTAATTTAATTAATATTTATATTAAAAGACAAATTTGAAGGCAAAAAAACATTGTCTTGGGCTCATCTAGCCATGCTAGCACCACGTGGATACTTTTTTTTAAAAAAAAAAATTGCCACACCAATTAAAAAACTCACTAGAAAAAAGACACGTCAACTATTTGATCGGAAATTCTCGCTTGGGCACTTAAGCATTTATTTCTTCTCCAATTTGGTACTTTAGTGAATCTTTTGGAAGTTTTGGCACTTATCTACCAGTGTCAAGTTTGGCACTTAGGATGTCCGCACCACCTTAGTGTTCTTAAAAGTACTGAGATTCTAGTCGTGCGAAGGATAGCGCTCGCATGATAATGAACCATTCTATAGTTTAAAAATAAATATATAATTAAGTTTCCATTGGGACCGCATGATTATGGACCATTTGTTATGGAATGGAACGTATGGATACCGAAGGTAACAACAAAATGAAAATTTCCTAGCACTAGAGGGAGACTGCTAAGCCCGGTGCTCTTAGGGGCGCTCTCGTATGAGCATGATTTTGGATCATTTGTTATGGAATGGAATGTATGCAAGGATCCCGAAGTTTAAAAAAAAAAAAAAATTGGACTTTTGGGTGTGTGAAACTGTAACAGAGACTTTACATCTGAAAGTTTCTGGTTCGAGGCCACATGAGTTTATGCTGAAGGCTTCGCATTTCGCCCGTATGTCTGCAAATAAGAAAAGAGAATAAGCTACGAGGTTAATAGATTTGGCAGTGGAGCACATTGCAAAGGTTCTGAAAACGGAAGAAGGGGCAGTCGCTCTTGACTATCCAGACAGTAAGGATGATACGGATCGGACTATATGTGAGTTATGCTCTCAAAACACAACTCAAACAAGAAAATGCAGCTAAATCTGGGATGGGATGTCCAAGAGTGAAACGCAAAGTTGAAGCCCATTGCCCAGCTGGGAAACCAGAGACAAGGTTAGTCTCTTCCTTACAAAAGTGTTACTCAAGTTCGCTGCCCAGTGTCCTGTGTGTGCACTCCCACCTCAGACTGCATTATCTCAGTAGGATTAGTCTTCTCTTATGGTAACTATTATCACCGATCAAGAACGACAACTAGAAGTATTACTTATTAGGCCACAACATGAACTATATTTTTTGCCTTGAACAGGATACGCTCGACAATCAAACAGAGGATTGACCCAATCAGGTCCACAACGTGCCTACATATGGGGTCAGAGCCTCCAACATCCATGTCTGACCGACTTTTGAAACATGCAGATTGACATGAAAGATGTAATTGGCGTATCAACATTTAGGATAGAGGTCAGTGCATGAACTTAATAGCCAATTGTTCAGTTTCTGAGTTCTGTTTTTGTGGCTGCCCTCAACGAATCATTCAACTTCATATACCGTGAATCATGTCCCAAACACTTCCGATGGATGCAAGCATCCCCACAAATGTTAGTGAATGGATTTGTCAGGCCGACATCACGAGAATAGTGCCTTCATTATGACATTGTTTTGTGCCACCTGGTTGAGACTTGAGCCATCGTTGTCACAAGTTGCTCAAATGACTGCAACACTGTCTCCTTCAGCAATTACTCACTTACATCCTCGATGGCGAGGACTACTGCAGCGGCCTCAGATGACTCTGGATCGTCGCCTTCATCTTGTTAGAATAATGTCTTAAAATAATGCAGTTAGTTAATGGCGAATAGTTTGTTGATGTGTAACCTGGGAAAAAAAAGGAATGATATATATAAATGTGATAAATAGGAATATAAGGAGTATTACCCATTCAGGTAATCAATTGCAGGATAGAGAGGACTATTAACAGATATACAAGGCGCTGTAAGGCACCGTTTCTGAAAAACAAGCTGAGGTCATTCTTATCCTGCACGGTTTACTCACTGCACCAACTCCAGTTCTTCCATCTGCACAATGTGCCCTTCCCCTCCACCTCCTGCTGAGCTCAAATCATCCACTCAGGCACCAACGAAGATCCTCAATGCGAACAAGCTATGCCAAAGGATACAACATCGTACTTGCAAAACAACTTGCACTGGACAAAGAGGTGCTGACTTCAACCATGATTCGTAATCCTGCTGCTCCTAGCTATCCTGCCTTGGCGGGTCTATATTACTACTCCACGTTGAGATGTATCCAGACATTCAGGGTCTGTGGACTCTCTGTTTCGAAAATCCTAACCACTTTTCGAATCACGTAAAGCTTTCTAATTGTTTAAACTAAGCACGGGAAAGAGACGCCTCGTGCTTGGTGTTCTTGCTCTCTTGCCCTCCTCAAGTCTAATCAGCATATCCTCCCACATGTTAAACAAATACATCGCTAAAGATTATTACAATGGCATAGTGTTTCGTCCATATGTTAAACGAATGAATGAAAGAGGAATCATTGGAACTTTTGAATTTGACATTCCGGCACTTGGAATGTTAGGTTGAAGACCAACTGTTGAAGAAGAAAACAGGCGTTGGATGCCAAGACCAGGCTTGATCTTCTGGTACATAAATGCTAAAGCAATAAATCCAAGAGAAAGATAAAAAGGCAGATAGATGTTTCCAGTGGAAGAAAGTTCTCTCTCCTTTAACCCCAGGGACAATCTCGACCTCTCGAATCTCCCCATATAAGTGGGGAAGCTCCGGTTTGGAGGCACATCGTGCAGGGCAGCTCTCCAAAGTTTGTGAGGACATAGCCTGAGAGCTTGAGTGTACTAGCAAAGAGATGAGGCCAGGAGGACCCGGAGGACGACCGCCAGGGCGGGGCCCTCCTCCGCCAGGGCTGCCGGGATTTCTCTGTGGCTTTTGTGACGTGATAGGCTCCTGGTATGTGAATGTTGGTTTCCCTCTGTGAGGATGCACAATGCATGTGTACTGTTAGTAAGATGATTATTTTAGGAGTTATTAGTAACGACATTTGGACCTGAGTAGGTCTTTAAAAGGCTCAAGGAAGAAAGAGGGAGGAAGAACCCCCTAGCAATTGTGGAGTAAACCAAACAGATTTGTAATTTTTTTCATTCAAGAAAACCAACCAGATTTCAACAATGTGATTGTACGTAAAGAAGATGAAATCATTATACATTTGAAATATGCGACGTCTCGAGATTTTTGGTCCGTCAAAATGCCAATGACACAGTGGAGCACGCTCGACCTAGGAAATCCTATGCACCTTAGATTCCACATAAATCATCAATATATTTCGGATGCTTGAATAGTGGGATCATATGTTAGAACGTGTTTCACTCATTGATGCCACATCTACTTGTCTGCTCCGAGTTCCGCTTTTCTCTCCTTCAGGGTAGCTCAGGAACTTTGCTTAACGTCATTATCGAGTCACTGCCATTCAAACCGAAGCAAACTGAGTTTTATTTTTCGTTCTGTGATGCTTCAAACAGCTTGAGCTCGTTGTGCTGTTGCTTGTTGATACGAGAGTGTTTTGGCAGACCTCTCGGACCACCAGGACCCCCCAGACCTCCCGGCCCATCTGGACCGCCTCGCCGTTGAGCTCTCGTGCTGTGCTGGTTCAACCAATCAGGACCGCTCACAACCAGACCCTCTCATCCCTGGTTTTCTTGTCCTGGGGGGTAATGCAGTAATCAGACTCCATTTCTTCGTAGGAAGAGAGCAACTTGCTCGCGTATCTCATGTCGGAAGTCAGTTCGCAGGACACATTCATGCGAATTGTCTATGGGAATCTTCTGTTTTTGATGATCAGTTCTTTTAGACCATGTATTGAATTTTATATTGGTGATGGTTGTCTTCATCAGATGATTGTTTTCACTAGGAATTCCTGGTGTTGTCTCGAGTACAGTCGAGCTTGCAATGCAACTAGTAAAAGGAAATGGCAAAGCCCCTGGCAAGGTCATAAAATACATGAAGAAGAGGTGCAATGCCTTAATTGAGACCCTTTAGATTGGACAGAAGAGGTGAAAGAAGGGTGATTTTACTTTCCATTAAAAATAGAAAACATTTTCTTTTACAGATACATTTTTTAAAGGTTAGGCAAGTGACAAAAAAAATTGCTAGTAAAAGAAATACTGGTCACGTGGTAACTTATTGGTAAGTAACCCATCGACACTTTTATGAAATAACTAATTCCCTTTTACAATTTACAAATAAACAACTTTTTTTTACATTTCACTAACTTGTTGGTATACCATGAGTAGCTAGTAAATCACTCTAATTTAGATTGGAATTTTCGTATGAGGATAAATAAATTCAAAACTTTAGTAAGCTATGCAAATAAAAGTAGGTAGTACAAAAAATGCTAATTTGCAAACTATTTAAAAGATCGTAATGTCATAAAAGTGTTAGTGAGTTACCAACAAGTTGCCTAAAAAAGGTGGTCTGGTCATTTTTTTACCAATAGTTTTTGTTTACTTACCGATATTTATTGAAATTTATCGGCTTAGAAAAAAGAATTTGTTACTTTTGGATAGGAATCATAGTTAATGCCAGAAGAAATAATTTGTATTCTCTAATCTGGATTATCATCATAAAATGCACAAAAGAGAACTATCCACAGGAGCCTACGTGGCAACACCGAAGTGGCTAAGTTAACACACTTACTCATATGTATTAATCGCAAACCTAAGATTAGAAAAATGCGAGTTTAAATACTTATAACATCGCCCTACGTCGGAATATAAGGTATGTTTTGTGCCCTTTTTTTAAGATTAGACTTAGACTCTATTTGTCACATCAAAAATGAATAATTTAAAAAAAATACAAAAAAAAATGATCGTTTATATTGTTTAAAATAATTAGTCA
The DNA here is from genome assembly GCA_014182715.1 of Eucalyptus cloeziana. Classification (NCBI taxonomy): domain Eukaryota; kingdom Viridiplantae; phylum Streptophyta; class Magnoliopsida; order Myrtales; family Myrtaceae; genus Eucalyptus; species Eucalyptus cloeziana. The sequence goes on along the minus strand of CM024635.1, from coordinate 27,792,412 downwards.
GTAAAAAGTATTTATTATCGTGGACAATGAAAATATTTTTTGTTTATTTATTTTTTATGAGCGATACAAGAAATCTTTTAAGGATGTCTTGATGGTACTTCTCAAATTCTTTTATTTAATTATATTGAGCTCGCATGTGTCATCTAAATCGACCTTTTTTCGCCCGACGAAGAGTGCAGAGATCGAAAGTATATTTCTACTCTTTTCTCCAGCATTATAAGCGTTCGGAATGAGCAATCATATCGAACCGAACGCGGTCGAACTCCAAGAAGCTGCGGGCAAAAGTAGGCGTCCTTCGATTTCAAACATGATATTGACTTTTGCCGTGTGCTCTCATGGAAACTTAAGAGTTAAGAGAGATCAAGAACATATTTCAACCGACGGATACACACTCTATGCATTTTCTGATGGAAAATTACCAAAAATATTATAAATTTATTTTCGTTGTGTAAATTTAATTTTAACTTTTTTTGTCAATTAAATTCTCAATATTTTTACATTTGTATTAATTCAGTCCATCCCGTCAATTTTGGCGGAAAATCACTGATATAGATACTAGTCATCTTACATAACGTGACCAACACTGACATATACAACTTTTAATAATATTTTTTCAAATTTTTATTTTTCTTTTATTTTTCCCTTTCTCCCTTTTTCTTTTTCTTTTTTCTTTCATTTCCCTTCTTCCTCTAACCGATCGCCAGATTAGTGATCAACGGTCTAGCAAGGTAGACTTCACCCAGCCACTAGCGACGGGGAGTACTCAGAAAATGAGTGTTCTTGAGTACCCAAATGCATTTGATGGGCCTAAACTTTAAAAATGGAACAATGCTGCCGTCGACAATGGAGAATCCGAAGATTCTGCCGCTGTCGCCAACAAGGCCTCTTGGTCTTCCGACAACTTTGTCTTCATAAAGCTCTCTGAATCGCTTGACTCAAGCGATTTTAGTAAAGAAAATCTGAGTCGCGAGCACTCCTATTTTAGATTTCGCTCAAATCCTCGATCCCTTCAAAGCTCCAATGGAAGGAAAGCATCCTGGAGCCTCTATCAACCAAAGCCAAAGACAAGAAGAGAAGGGCAGGAATATCGATGCGGAGACTCAGAAGACAGAAGGAGATTTCGCGCCTTGCATCGAGGCTCGCGGGCCTTACCTAACCACTGGTGAGGCCACTGGCCGGTGGGGGCGAGCTTTGCTAGAGGCCTCGCCGGCCCTTGTCTTTGGCAGTTCATCGAGGTTCAACAATCGGCTAGAGGAAGAATGGAAGGGGAAAAAAGGAAAAATAAAAGAAAAAAAAAATTATCAAAAATTGTCACGTTAATATCAATAGTGCTTACGTAAAATGGTCGATGTTTATATAAGCCATCTACAACAAAAATTGACCATGGATTGAATTGGTATAATGCAAAAAATTTAACACTCAATTGACAAAAAAAAAATTATGATTGAATTAACAGAATTGCACTAAAACTTCTTTTAATTATTTTTCCTTCCTCGAGCTTTCGATGAATTCATGCCAATGGATGCACGCTCTTACTTGATGGACGAAAGCAAATGACTAAGCCGCATCCACCAAACCGAGTACTCAATCGCTTACGGCCGATCCCATAGCGTATGCACACAGGCTCACGCGGAAAGCGGTCACGGAAACATCGACGTGACGTCGCAAACTATTTTCGTCAAACGTTCAAGAGAGCAAATCCCATTCGAACATACCCGGAAAAAGGAGCGTATCGCAACGATTCGCGAGTCCAACTTCGTAAATCGATCTCTTTTACGCCCGGCACGCAATCGATTATTCCCAATTGCCACAACATCCGTCGCGTGAATTTGTGCTTTGGGACAACGGCGAGCGAGAAAGCATGCACGTAGAGGTCGGCACAGTCGAAGGACGGAACGTTAGGTTTGGACTGGTTGGTGGCGTCGCATCATTTACTTCGATGCCTCCTCAACCACGCCGGTAGGGTTTCCACCATTGCTTAGCTACGAAGCTCTCCTCCCTTTTCCTCCCTCTATATATACATTCCATCCATCAACTTCATCATCCACATTCGCGCAACTTCCTCCATCGATTTGAGAAAGAGAGAGAGAGGGAGAAAGAGAGAGAGATCATGCCTCCTCCGCCGTGGGGACCACCGCCGGGCCCGCACGGGCCTCCGGGGCCGTTCGGGTTCTTCTGCAATGGGATATGTCGCCTCGTCTCCGCCTGGTGAGTTGGTCGACATCTTCTGTTCATATTTTTGCAGGGTAAATTAATGCGGCATTGCATTTATTTCGATTCACGACCCATGTTGAAAGAAAAGGTGAGAAATGAATAGGAATTTCGATTCGATATAAATGAATAGTTATTATCTCGAGCATATAAAAATTAATTTGTGGGAATTTCCTGTCATATATTTATGGAATGATATTTCTTGCTATCTATTTCTAGAAGCGAGTAAACGTAATTTCACAATTGATTTTGACTTGGATTGTGATTTTATTTCGTTCTTCTGTTGGCAGTGCCTACGTGCTGTGTTGCTGCTGCCTCTTTGAGAGCTGCTGCGGGCCGATGTTCGGTGGGCCCGGAGGCCCACCCGGCGGCCCACCACGCTTCTGAGCGAGCCCACCTTTTTACCGAGAAACGTAAATGTCAGGAAAAGAAAAAGAAATAATAAATTTCTAGAGAGAGAGAGAGAGAGAGAGAGAGAGACTGATGAAGACTCTAGATCCTCGATGTATTCCATTTCGTGCCGGTTTTTACAGAATGTTACACGTGTCCATTTTTCCGTACGATGTCATTTTATCGCGGTTGACTTTGCCTTAAAAAACGATTGACTGATGGATGGCAGAGTTGGTGTGTGGAGTGGAGGGCATTTGATCTCGCCCTTTTTTCTTTATGCTCATATCATCCCACGTTATCTAATTTAATTTATGAAGCCGTCTCATTTTTCCCTTATTCTAAGTTTCCGCCCATGGAAAATTAATGCAATGTACCATCTCGGTCGCGATCATTTTTTTCGACAGTGCTCATAGGCTGTCGTCAACATTCGAAGTAAGAAAAGTACTGATTGACTAGTAACATATTTTAATATGGAATTAGTCTGGATATGACAAAATGGTTCGATCAGGTCCGATGTACTTATTCTACATTGTGTTGAAATTGAGAAATCGGTCTAGTGACCGACTTTTCCTTCTTCTTCTTTTTTTGGGCTTAAAAAGAATGTGAAGCCTGAGTTTTGAATGGTAGGTCATAGTGCAGCTGAGGATCACATGTTTGCATGGAAATATAATCCTCTTGTTTCTCTGTTCTCCCCACTTCTCTCTTACCATCCTATTGTTAAGTGGCCACAAACCTGCCTTCAACAAAACTCCATAAAACCTTCCTAAAACTTTCGCGAGTGCACGTGAGCGAACACAGAGAGAGATCGATGCCGGATTGGGGACCGCCGCCGGGAGGACCTCCCGGACCGCCAGGGCCGTGCGGCTGCTTAGGCTTTTGCTGCGACGGTATTTGCCGACTTGCATCTTCATGGTGAGAACTCGATTTCCTTGTATTGAGCCGCCGAGCCCTCTCATTTTTTCAGTTCATAGACAAGATTTGGTTCTGTGAGAGCTCTCCAAGTCCAGTTTTAGGAGTAGTTGAGCTGCGCCGATTCAAATGTCTGAATTAAGCTTTTCTAATCCTCTCAAATTTAGCATATGATTAAAATTTAGCAGATAATTAGATTTAAGTCATTAATTCGCATTTCGTGATTTATAATTCATAAGCACGCTTGTTTGTGTCTGAATCCGAGAGCACAAGCGAATCCGAGGGGGTTCGGCAAGAGTCGTCCGCCTCGGCCGATTGATGCTCGATGCAATTTTTGGAAGTTAAAGTCTCCGTAGAATTTTGCCAAATCTTTTTTCCTCTCTGCCGCTGCAGTAAAATTTCATATCTGACTAAATTCTGTAATCCACTTTCCCCCAAAAAAATAAAAAATAAATAAATAAATAAAATAAAAGGTGATACACATGAAACCTAATTTATGTGTATATTGATTTTCCCAGTTTCTATTACCTGTGCTGCTGCTGCATCTTCGAGAGCTGTTGCGGACCGGTTTTCGGTGGGCCCCCTGGTGGGCCTCCGGGTGGGCCTCCCGGTGGGCCCCCTCGCTTCTGATCGGCTCATTTACTCCGTGTGATCATTTAATGTATTGAAATTGATGTTGTGGGTTTCTCTTTCAACTTTGCTAGCTGATCAGCCCATATGTTCCGTGCAAGATTGGACGAATTTAATGTTGTGGGGTCCCTTTGTTTATTTTAATTATTTGCTCTCTAGATTGTAAATATAAAGACTATTTCATTTTGGGTCAGAAATTAATCTTGGAAATAAAAGTATTTACCTCATTATTGTACAACATCTTGAGGAACATTCATTCATCTCAACTAGGTCGCAATGTCACGCGGATCATCTAAATACCGAAGTACATGGGCAGGGGTTTTGTGTGACTTTGGCCATCGTCGTATATTGTATTGTACTCAATCCCGACATGAAATTGGTGAAGTTGGATCCCGAGCAAAATCATGTTTTGTTGCTCGATATTGATTCAATTTGCAAATTTGCTTGGATTCAAACTGAATCGATATCCCTGAAAAATGACCAGTAGAAGCAAGGACAGAAGTTACCCTTTTGACGAAAGAGAAAATCATAAGACAAGTTGATTCATGTTATGACTAGATTATAAAAGTATGCACTCATTCTACAAAACACTAACATTTCGTGCCTGAAAAAGGGACTTTTGTGTGCCGTATGAATCCTTAGGCCAAAGAAGAGATTCTGTAAGATGGTAGCATAAAGAGGGATGGTGGACCCCATTGATTTTTAGAAGTTGTAGATTTATTTATTTTATGAATTAATCGATATTTTGATGATAATTCTACCCACGTAAAATTTATGTGATAATCCATCTATCAAGTTGATGCTGAGAAATTTTACATCAATTAAATTATAATAAATTTAAATGAAAAAACTCTTCCAAGGAAATATATAGTTAGTAAAAATCGTGATGAGATCGTGATTTCTTAAGGTATAGTGCTGTGCTTACTCAAAAAAAAAAAAAAAAAAAAAAAGGTATAGTGCTGTGCTATATCCTTTCATCGTCAATTGGACACAAAAGGTGATACTAGCATGTAAAGAAAAAGGGAAAATTCAAAAGTCCTTTCTGACTTCTTCATAATGATGCCACATTCCTTTCTCGATTTTATAACTACAAGTTCACACTTTAACTCTTTTTTTCTTTATTGGAAAGATAGTAGTAATTCATTTAAGCTCGAGTCCTTATCAAGTCGAAGGAGCAGATTTGGTGTAAGCCCATTGAAGAAAAGGCCTTATGAGTAATTGGACTTTATTCTCCTCTCAAGCCCTTTAAGATATTTTTATGTTCTCAAGCTATAATTTTGAATATCATATTGGGCCCATTTGGTTCAAATTTGGGGAAATGATTTTACATTTTCTCAAGTGTTTTTGAGTGAGTAGGTATTTTATTAAGGCAAGTGTGTTTGGAAACCCAATTTTTTGTGTATGTTTTGCAAAGCTACTTCAAGGTGAAAAGAAAAATGAAAAAAAAAAGAAAAGAAAAGAAAAGGGAGGAGGAGATGCAACTATAGGGGAAAATCGTGGGGGAGCGACTGGTGGCAGTGGCGCTAGTGGTGGCGGCAGCTCATCTGAGGTCTGCAACCTCAGGCAAGCGACGCCCTAGGTCGCTCAACCTCAGGCAGCGTCGCCCGACCTTAGGCGAGGCTTCCCGACAGCTTGATTTGGCCCCCCGGCAACCAGATCTAGCCGCTCGCAGTTGAGTGCCGTCCGCCGCAATGGAGCAACAAATTCCTTAAAGAAGACAATGAACAATATTTTCGAAGGCAAAATGGGAAAACATGATTATCAATAAGAGCAATATTAGAAAGAAAAAAATTCATTAAACCTGATAATAGCATTCCAAATGCTAGCATTTGACCAATAACACCTCAATCCTAGTTTTATTTTGAAAATCACCTCTTTTCAAGCTAAGATGCTTCCATCCGGACCAAAAAAAAGAAAAAAGCTATGACTCCCCGAATCTCTCTCTGTCCTTGCATTTCGCTATCATCCCACAATTTATGCCCTAATTGCGACCCCTAACTTTGAATTGACGTGCCATCAATCAAAGATAGCACCACGAGCTATCCTCCTTCTTCACATGAACACAGGCACGCAAAGGGCGGATTTTATGCTCCAACATGACCATCTTTGCCACGTCGATGTGCCACTATTAATGACCACGCAACCAGCCGTGCATCCCCCTTCACCTACTCTCTCTCTCTCTCTCTCCCTCTCTCATCCATACATATGAAAAGTGGTAGGACCAGGAATGAGAGCAAACCGACACTAGAAATTGGTTCGGTTCTGAGTTCCAAATTTCTTGAACCAGTACTAGGCCGACCGGTTCCCAAATAGGAACCAAACCAAACCAAATTAGGAACTAAAGAACCGAAGAACTACATTATCTTATGCTTGGTGCTGCATGATTTGTGCTATATGAGAGATTTTGTTTTAATTTATTTCCTGCCTGACTTGTGATGAATTAACTATCTATAGATATTTTTGCATGTTGTCTTATTTTTTCTTCTCTCTTTAATCCTGATCAGAACATTATCTTCGATTTTGACTAAACTTAGTGGTTATTCAAGGAGCAATATCGGCACTAGTTCTGTTATCTCTTAGCTCTAGCTTGAAGCTAGTCCATGACATTCATTTTATTATATTTTTATACCTTCTCCAGCCTTTGAAGCCCCTGCACAAACACCGGAAAAGAACCGGCCAGTTGCTAGCTAAACCTTGGAAGAAACCTTGAAATATTGATTTACAAGATAAGTTCAAAGTTGAAAAAACTAGGCACTATTCTCAACATGGTGAGTTTCAGATGAAACCTAGACTGACCCCGGAATTGTTCACCCTACGTATAGAGATAAAGATATTCAATTTGGCTGTTATTGTTTTGTTTCCTCCCACCAAATTCAAGCATTATAATTATTTTCCGGATAAAAGAAAAATTTTATGACAATAATATCTATAGAGGATGTAGAATTTAAAGGTTAAAAATGTAGTTTACCTGCAATTTTTTTCTTAAACGAGTTGAGGAGAAGTATACATAATAGTGTTCATTTTCTTACTCTCTATTTTCTATAATTCTGTGAAAGAAAATAGGAAAAGCTTCTCTTCTCGTTTCTTTTTCTTTCTTGCCCTTTCTCTTAAAAATTTTCTTTCCCTTAAAAAAAAGAACTTAAATTCTCTCAGAAGTTCTTCCAAACGTAGTTTTTTTTTTTTTGGTCGGTAAACGTAGATTTTTTTTTTTTGTCAGTCCTACGCTAATCCTACTCTAATACTCATTCTCAGACTTTTGCCCTACCTCAGTGCAGGGCATGAGAGTCGAAACCCACTCCTGAAATGAAATCGTCCTCATCCCAATCCCTCCTGAGAAAGTGGGAATTTGAACCCCCAACCTCCCCCTTCCAAGATGGAAGGGTGGCCACTAGGACGAACCCCCAGTGGTTGGTAAACGTAGGTTGAGAAGCCTAAGTATGAGATATGACAAATTCCTTGGCACTATCAGGGCAACTTTTTGCTTGAGACAATCGAGCGCGGTAACGAAGATTATTTGTTCAAAAATTGTTCATGGCCACAATCGACCAGGACAACATCGACTAACAAAACGAACTCGGGATTTCCAAAGTCACGATGTGTCCTTGTACTTGATTGACTCGAACCACAAGAGCAAGGATTGAAGCACAAGTATGTACATATATTTTTGTCAAAAGAAAGATTCTAAAGCTTTCAAATCTAGCAAAATCCAAATAACCTTAGAACAAAGCAAATGTGAAAATGCAAATAACAAGGCATAATCTACAAGTAGAAGCACACTATCATCCCTTAAGAATAGATCTACCATCGTAAACATTCAACATTCGATCACCATATTTAGTGATGAACACGCACTGAGATCTCTCACTCCATTTGCAATGGTCTGCAATGCGCGTATAAGTTCAACGTCATCAATACCATCACCATGTAGAGATATCAACATCAATATGTTAAAAGAATACATATCAACTATCTATAAGGAACTCCTAGATTTAATATCCAAATCTAGTTCGGTAGGCTCTGAGCTTCAAAAACTAAAACTAAGAGCCTACAAGAGAGCAAGCATGTACATAGATTGCATGAAAGAAAATTGACTAAAAGTAAAGGCTATAAATCTTTAAATCTCGCGCTTCCAGTGTTCAAGGGTGCCCCTTCCTCTTCCTAAGGACTTATTCTATAGTCCATGAGCTGTTGGTCTCTTCCAATTCCCATTCTTGATATCAAAGAGCCCAACTAAGAATCTCGATCTCCATAACATTTCTCTAGCATTTGTACCACTAGGGGTGTGTATGGTCCGGGTGGGCAGTTCCCGACCTAAAATCGGAAACCGCCCATTAAGAACCAATTCTGAAAAATTGGAATCGGGAACCACCCGCTAGTTACATAGATCCACCTGGGAACTGGACCGCCAGTCCGGTCCGGTTCCCGAGTGGATCCATAAAACTGGTCCAACCTCTGTGCTTTCCCCTTTTCGCCCTCCCCACATCTACTTATTTTGGCTCTCTCGACCATGGTAGTTTTATTCTCCTCAAGTACTAACGTCGCGGCGACAGCGGTCGCAACCCTCACACCGCTTCCGTCCGGACCACCACCACCATCTTCGCCACTACCTCTATTGTCTCTCGCTCCTCCCTTGAGACCGACAATGAGGAGGACAACAGGGACGATGAGCCATTCTTAGACCTAGAGTTCGCCCTTGTCCCCGAAAATGAGGACCATGGGGGAGGCCTGAGGATGGGGAGGAGGAAGAGGGGAGGTAGAAGTGGGACAAGCCCAACAAAGAAGAGGACGATAGTAATAGTGAATGTGGAGATGACGATGACGTGAAGAGAGAGTTCAAGTTTAAAAGGGGGAAAGAGAATCAACTCACTATTTCGCCGAGTTTGGACTAGGATTCGAAGAGAGATGAGTAGATTCGAAGGTAAATTGGAGAGGAAGAGGGAGTTTGGGGAGATTTTGAACTAAGAGAGATAAAATGGAGTAGGAGAGTAGTGAATTGAGACAAGATGGTGATTGAAGCCCTAAATTTTAGATTTGCTAATTTTGATTTTTTTAATATTAAAAATTGATATATTATTATAATATAATTGATCGATTCGAATGAGCGGGTGGCGCAGATCCGCCCATGGGCCGAGGAACCGAACCGATTCCCTTAAGAACCAGGTTATAGGCAGATTCCGGTTAAGTGGGTTTCGAGCGGTCCAGGGTAGTCAGGGGCGATCCGAGCGGATCCGGTTTTTTTGTACACCCTTATTTATCACTTCCTTAATATTGCCAAAGAGAGCGAAGAGATCGTCCGAAGAAAATCCAAATCCATACCCGTTAATACATCTCGTCGGACTCATTTTTGTTTTGAAAATTTAAATCCATGAATTAAAAATTAATTAAGATATATTAACCGTTTTAAACTAGGGGGATTCTTCGATGCAGGATCTTTTTCTAAATCTCAACGGGCACGGCTCGGTATCAAATTCAAAGCCACAATGGAGCCAAATGGCACGGGCTAATAAATGCGAACGAACCAGCGGCGTTGATACGTGCCGATCCAAAACTCACAGAACGCTCCCTTCCAAAAGGACGACGAGCTGGCGCAGATCTCGTCGCTTCTGCAGACATCTCAGATCCACACGTACCGAACACGTTCTACATAAATCATGTGCTCTCTTCTCTCTCCTTTCGTTTTCAGCACATGAGGACGAACCAATGCCGACCCACGGGAGAGACCCAAGACAGCGTGCTGAAAAGCCGTAGGCCTTATCATCATTCGATTCGAAACGATTAGCTCTGGCTGGCCATGTGATAACTCGTCGCCAATAGGTACGGACCGATGCATAGGTACGTGAGTTGTCTTGTGAATAGATAGCCGAAGTAGGCCTTCGGCGTGTGGTGACGTCCAAGGCATGTGATTATTCGGTCCCGGTGAGATCCGATGAGATTATTCGGGCGTTTCGGGTGACTTGAAATTCAGGCTATGTGGAGGGTAATGAATATTTCGCAACTAATTGTTGAACTCATCCAGCCCTCCGGATCGTCTTGTCGTGCCCTCTATACTCTCTCTCTCTCTCTCTCTCTCTCTCTCTCTACTCGAGCTTAAGCTCATGTTGAGAGGGAACGATCCACTACATCAATCAAAAGGTTTCGCTTGGCAAATATGAAGATGACCCTTAATTACGGAGGGTCTTGTTAAAAATACTGGAAATATTATATTTTCCTGGCATAGGTTATGCATCTGGCAACTATATTGAAAATCATTATATTTCATTATTACATCTTCAAGATGCTTTTTTAACGAACTCCAATTATTTTTATAATTCGCTAATTCATGTCCAGGTTGAGTCGGCATGCAATTGGTGAATACAAAACAAGTAATGCGATATCATGTGAGCAGCGGGGGTATAATTCAAAATTATGTATCAAGAGAATAATATCATTATTTTTCCATCGATCCCCTAATTTTAGGATGACTTATGTTAAATAACGAAGGAAGCAAAACTCAATTCGATTACGAAGCTAGCATGAAATATCAACGCCTACAAAGTCCTAAGTTTTAAGTAAACATGTGCAGTACACCTAACATATCCTTGCTACCAAAAATTAAGACCTTAAACTTTACGTGTCTTTCTTTTTTATCTAATCAGTGACCATACAAGGTCCGAGCTTTGTGTATATCCATCTGTGACTAGGAAATAATTATTTAGTATATGAGTAATTATAGTATAAACTTTATAAAATTAATGTAAAATTTTCCTTACATCGGAGGTGTGGCCCGTGACTTTTTTGTAAAATTATATATATAGGGATACAAGTATGCCAAGAAAATTATGGTTGTTCGAAGATTGTCAAATTTAAAGGATAACCATCCAATTTGGAAAATACTTGGCTTGAGATCGAAATTTCTCAGCACGTCATTTTCTTTTTTTTTTTGGTAGAAAGCATGTCATTTTCAGTGTGTCCAACTTGCATAGAACCTCCCCAGTCCTAAAAAAAAAAAGTAATTATAAATAAAGAAAAAGACGATTTAAATTGGATAAGCCTTAAACAATTAGATTATGTGGAATGAAATGGACACCCCCAATGTGTCGCTTTCAGTAAAAATAATCGTGTAGTATTCCAGAATGACCCTAGTCAAATCAAATTTCAAATCATCTTGAATATATTATATTATTTTGATACATATCTATATATGTGCACTTTCATTACGCTTGTCGTATTATCAATTATTAAAATGTGGATCTTTTTTAGATATTTCCTTATCTTGCTCATATATGATATTTCTTTCTTTTTAAATAATTCCCACTTTTGTTCTCGCCAGACCCATCAATTTCGAGCGGGGTTCTATTGCATGTGAATTAATTATGGCGGAATAAATTAATCAACATTTTTCATTTCCTCTTCCATTAATGGAATGTGTGCTGGGTAATCAACATTTCCTTCCCTAAGGACCGAGTGGCCAATTTGGTGAATTAAATAGCTTTAAAAAGACATGGGATGCACATAAATAATTGGCAATTTTTCTAGATCTGTTGAGGCAAAGCCGTGCCTATTTGTCCGAGTCACCAATGATAGACACACTCGGTGGCCACATCGGAGATGTCGGCTGATCTTATATAGGAGGAAAATGACGAATATGTTCACGTCAAAGGATATTTAATGGGTAGCATACGATCGCAAGAAACTGCTTCTGTCTTAGAAAAAGAAGGAATAGAAGAAAATAAAATAAAAGGAGGACAAATTAAAAATGATAATGATTTGCATGGTGATGAGTCAAATTACTTACCGATTTGGTAGAGAAAAAGAAGGATGGCTTTTGCACGTGATTCCATTAATCTTTAGCTTCCATCCACATCAAAGGCCCGGCGGTCATGGGATTCAGATCGATGATGATTTCACATCAAGTGAGCCAGGTGTCCCGTCTCCTTTTAGGTCTTTTCTTGTAACTGCATCCACAAAAATATAATTAAATTAATATTTTGTTAAATGGGTATTGAGATATTTGTTCAAAAATTACTAAAACAATTTTTTCTGTCTCAACATTTTATTTTTATTTTTCGCATCGTGGGCAATTAATGTTTTGAAGATGACCTATTAGACACCACGATGTTGAATCATGTTGTTTTCACCGATTGAGTAATACAGATTAAGTGTTTTGACCATAACATTAAACACTCAAAAATGCTCTTCATTCACAAAAGAGGCGAATCAATCTCTTCATATCATTCGCGCTACATTCATAAGGCGAGAACATATGAAATACGAGCCGGGTGTCCCGTCTCCTTTTAGGTCTTTTCTTGTAACTGCATCCACAAAAATATAATTAAATTAATATTTTGTTAAATGGGTATTGAGATATTTGTTCAAAAATTACTAAAACAATTTTTTCTGTCTCAACATTTTATTTTTATTTTTCGCATCGTGGGCAATTAATGTTTTGAAGATGACCTATTAGACACCACGATGTTGAATCATGTTGTTTTCACCGATTGAGTAATACAGATTAAGTGTTTTGACCATAACATTAAACACTCAAAAATGCTCTTCATTCACAAAAGAGGCGAATCAATCTCTTCATATCATTCGCGCTACATTCATAAGGCGAGAACATATGAAATACGAGCCGAAATTTGAGAGAGTCGCCATTAAAATAGTTTTTCTAGGAAGAGGGATCGAAATAATGAATGGAAATATGTATGGTCAATTAATTTTCAATTAAATTAAATTCTCGATAAGATAAAATCCAATTTCTTATTTTTCGTTTTGGCTCTAAAGACAAGCCGCCTGATCACAACTGCGGAAACAGATTCTTTTTATCATCGCAATCGATAATTAAACAAAACTAATTCCAAAAACATTTACAGCGCTTGGAAACACCTCGACCCTCCTGGAATGAACGAGACGCCAGCTGACGTGGCGGTCACGGGTGTCCGTCCGGGGGCGTTGTCCCGCAAAGGAGTGGGGCGGTGGCTAGAGTACGCCCGTTCCCACGGATGACACCCGATCTCCAACGCCGGGGAGATCCCGGGATCGCGATCGCCGTCCGTACACTGCCTCGGTCTCCTCCGCCTTATTTTGTCGTCCTACGTCTTTCTCCGTTTCTGTCTCTCTCTCTTCCTTTCGCCCGCTGTTTCCTCCGCACAGCACGCCCTCTCTCTAGCGGCCATTTTCTCTCACTCCAGAGCTTTCTCTCTCCTTCTCGACAAGGCATTGCCTCTCCTCCCCTCCCTCCGCACAGCACGCCCTCTCTCTCTTATCTCTAGCGGCCATTTTCTCTCACTCCAGAGCTTTCTCTCTCCTTCTCGACAGGGCATTGCCTCTCCCCCTTGCCTCTCTCTACAAAACCGGAATTGAAATCGCGCTTCCTTGTTCATTGCAGTAGCTTGGCGTGTTTCCTCGTTCGGTTCGGTTCGCTTGAGAGTTCGAGCTTCCTGCATATTGACGTTTTCAATCTCTCTCTCTTCGTGCCCGCGATTTTGAAGCAAGGAGAATATCCGTTTTTCGCCCGCGTAATGCTTCTTCGTGCATGCGCCTCGCGCCGGAGCTATCTGGTATGGCGTTCGCGCGGTTCGCTCGTCTTCCGTTTCGTTCTGCCGGAATTTTTGCGTTCGTTTCGTGTTTCGTTGGTCACGAATTTGGAAATGGCGCGGTGTAACGTTGAATTTTTGAGGTTCCCGTTGAACTTGTTGGCTCTGTCTCTGAATCCTGCTATTGTTTGGCGATAATTTGACTTGGGTTTTTTTCCGGATGCCGCTCGCTGTTTAGTAACCATTAAAAAGGATCTTGATTGTGATGTTTGAGCTGGAGATAATTCGAATTTGCGTCTTTCTGGATGCAGAATTCGGCATCCTGAGGTTCGAGAGAAGCTTAGGAGATGGACAGTTCGGAGACATAGATCGCGCGAGACTATTCCTTGAAGAGGCGTTCTTGATTCGTTGTGTTGTAGACCTGTCGCTCGGTGTATTATCGAAAGAAGGGTGTTCGGTTGTTCAGTTGAGATCTTGGTACAATGGATGCCGCGTTCAGCACCATTGTATCGAGGCTGCAGACGCTGTCCACCTCGGATCATACGTCCGTGGTGTCCTTGAACCTGTTCGTGGCGCTCCTCCTTGCTTGCATCGTGATCGGTCATCTCTTGGAAGAGAACCGGTGGATGAATGAGTCCATCACTGCTCTGATGATCGTGAGTCCTCCGTCTCTTGGCTCTGTTTCTTCCTGCAGCGTTGAGCTTGGATGCGGTACTGGTAAAATTGTCGTAGCCCAATTATGTTCTTTGCTCGCGGAGATTCGAGTCCTAGGTCGTATCCTGAAAAATTGAGCTTGTCGCTTGCACTTTGCGTGTTGGTCTTGTGCCAGAGGCTGAGGGCCTTTGGTTTAATTCAAGTAGGTTGTTAGTAATTGCTTTCGAATTTTTTTGCAGGGATTATGTACCGGTATCGTTATTTTACTGACCACGGGAATGAAAAGCTCCCATCTCTTAGTGTTTAGTGAAGATCTCTTCTTCATATATCTTCTGCCACCTATCATATTTAATGCGGGGTAAGTTAATTTCCAATTGAGTGGTGAAGAACTTTTCTCAGATCATCTTACACGGTAGCAATTAGGCATCATTTGTTGCTACATGTTTGTTTTTCGAATTTGTGTTCAGATACAAGTAACTCTGCTGACTGAGATTGGGTTGGATTTTTCCATAATTGTATAGAGTTCCTCGAACTGTAAACAGGCTTCGAAAGAATTCTGACATGGGCTTTATAAACTGTGAGGGATAGACTATATAGATGGACAGAAGACTGATCATCAAAGATTTGAATAATTTGATAGTCGGCAAGATGTCCATGTATATTAATCTGTTATACTTTACAAAATATAGAGTTGACAGACAAGTTGTATAATTTAATTTACTGTTTCATCTTTGAACTTTACAGGAAAGTTGCCTATATCTTCTAGGGTTGAAAGTGTTCTGACTATTTTCTATGGGATTTATCTCCTTTCTATTTTCTAATCTCTGTTGAGTGAATAAATAATTTCTTATAGGCTTATGATATGGAGTTTTAATAAGTTATTTATTGGTGCTAATCATCCTTTTCAGGTTTCAGGTGAAAAAGAAGCAATTCTTTAGAAACTTTATGACCATCATGCTATTTGGCGCTATCGGTACCTTAGTTTCGTGCACTATTATTTCACTAGGTAAGTCAAAGGATTTTACTTCCATTTTTTGGCTTGCCATGTCAAAGGATGATTGTGTATATTGCTTCTTATATTCTTCAATGCCTTGAAGATCTATTCCACTGATTTTTTTTTCCCCAAAAGAAAATCCAAGCAGCATTTTGAACTGTTTCCAGGGTTGGGAGAGTGGCAAGTTACTGAATGGGCAGTGGCCCTGGAACTTTAATTTAGCCTAGTAGAAGACAAGATTGTGGTTATAAATCATATTTGCATCTGATAGTTGATTGCAACTGCTTTTTTGTCAGGTGCTATAGAGATTTTTAAGAAGATTGGCATCAATTCATTCGACATAGGGGATTACATAGGTACAACTTTGGTTCTCCTTTCATTTTTCTGGGACAGTATGATTTTTTTCTCTCTTGTTTCTATTTCTATCGGTAAATAATATTACAAAAGATATGCTTCTGACTACGTCGTCTGTTTTTCCAATTCAAGCCATTGGTGCCATATTTGCTGCAACGGATTCTGTTTGCACCTTGCAGGTACTTTATTATTTACACTTGAAGTTGCTGTTTTAAACAATCATGTTGGACGTGTAATCACCACCTTTTATATATGGTGTGCAGGTGCTTAATCAGGACGAGACACCCTTGCTTTACAGCTTGGTGTTTGGAGAAGGTGTTGTGAATGATGCAACATCAGTGGTGCTTTTCAATGCAATACAGAGCTTTGATCTTAATCATATCGATCCCAGAATTGCTTTGCAGTTCATCGGCAATTTCTTCTATTTATTCTTCGCAAGCACTATGTTAGGAGTGTTGGTAAGTCCACCTACTCCCCCCAAAATGGGCACACACATTGACATGCGTATGCAGACAGTCACTAGTTTCTTTATATAGTTATTGCCTCAGCAATCATTTTATGGAGTATTTTCTGTTCTTGCAGACTGGATTACTTAGTGCTTACATTATTAAAAAGCTCTATTTTGGCAGGTACTTCTCAGAAACTGAATTTGCAGGTCGCCTTAATTATATCTTTTGGTTATTGTATACTTTGTCTGGTAATAGTCAATAGCCTATCTAATTAAGGTGAAAAGCTTTTGTCGAGCTAGGCTGATGTTTGGTTATCCCTGGCTAACAACACTGTAGTGGCTGATCTTCTGTGAAAGTGTGAGAATTTTCATACTATGCGGAGTGCCTTGCACCTCAGATAGCTATTTCCATTCTAGGAAGTGTTTGCATGAGTTTGTTGTGATTGAATATAGTTAAAAGAATGCCTTTCAAGGTTTTGCCCAATTTTTAAATTTTTATCAGCCCAGATTCAATCACCATGATCACCTGGTAGATGTTATTATCTTGAGATATTGGGTTTACACATACTATACAGGTGTTACGTTGGAACATGTTCTAAGTTCTTAGTTTATTTCTTTCCTGTAATATAATGAGTTTCTGAATTGAACATTTCAATTCTATTCTGGAAGCTCAGGCACTCTACAGATCGTGAAGTTGCTCTTATGATGCTCATGGCATACCTGTCCTACATGATGGCTGAAGTAAGCTTACTCAGAGCTTTATGGTCAGCTTTTGATAGCTCCTCCCTTTACAATTATGTAAATTCATGGCGGTCTTTTGAAATATTTCTCTTTAACGTGCTAATATATCCATAATGCAGCTGTTCTACTTAAGTGGCATTCTCACTGTCTTTTCTGTGGGATAGTGATGTCCCATTACACTTGGCACAATGTGACTGAAAGTTCACGAGTCACTACAAAGTAAGCTTTTCTGATATTAAATCTTAAATTTTCATTTCCCTAGCCTGTGCGCATGCATTGTAAATTACTTACGCGATGCTTTTCTCTCTCTCTCATTGTCAGGCATGCTTTTGCGACCCTGTCATTTGTCGCTGAGACTTTCATCTTCCTTTATGTTGGAATGGATGCTTTGGACATCGAAAAGTGGAGATTTGTGAGCAATAGGCACGTCCTAGTTTCCCTCTTGACTTTTGTTTTCATTCTATTGAAACTTACTATCACTTCTGCTAGAGATAGCTACCTTTGGTCTGTCTGAATTGCTTAGTGTGACTGACTAAAATGTACATTCAACTGTCTTTTTACTTTTGCAGTCCTGGGACATCAGTTGCCGTGAGTTCAGTATTGCTGGCATTGGTTCTAGCTGGAAGGGCAGCATTCGTTTTCCCCCTATCCCTTCTGTCCAACCTAGCCAAGAAAAATCCCAACGATAGAATCAGCTTCAGACAGCAAGTATGTTCTGTGTGAGATGCAAATTATGTTCTCTTGAGTAAATCTATTAAAAAACTAACAACCATTAGCCTTTAGGTGATTATATGGTGGGCTGGACTCATGAGAGGCGCTGTATCTATGGCCCTAGCTTATAACAAGGTAAATGCAGCTTTTCTGTGGGCGTGCCCGTGCATGTGCGTGCTTGTCTGTATGTGAGAGAGAGGGGAGGAGCAATTTTATTTGACATGGGTTTATTTATTTGCAGTTCACTAGTTCTGGCCATACTCATCTGAGGGATAATGCCATCATGATCACAAGCACTATAACTGTTGTCCTCTTCAGCACTGTGGTAAGATGACTTGCTCTTGTTCTCTTTCTGTTCTGCTGTATAGAGTTGCAACATGGGTTCTGCAGTTACATACCCTTTCTTTCTTTCCTTCACAATTTAGATACTCTCCGATGTTTCAATGGTCTCATGCGACTGTATTTTCTCAGGTGTTTGGCTTTTTGACCCAACCTTTGATAAGGTTATTGCTACCGCCCCAAAAACACACAAGCATGGTAGTCTCCGATCCAAATACTCCCAAGTCCTTTACTTTCCCGCTTCTCAGAGGCGGGCAGGATTCTGAAAGTGATATTGTGGTCCCCGACATCGGCCGCCCAGGTAGCCTCAGGGCGCTCTGGACCACACCAGCACATACTGTTCATTACTACTGGCGCAAATTCGACAATGCCTTCATGCGCCCAGTCTTTGGTGGCCGTGGTTTTGTCCCGTATGTTCCCGGCTCACCCACAGAAAGGAGCGTCCATCAGTGGGAAGGCTAGGCTGCATCGTGTAGAGTATTAATTAAGTAATGCAGCTATTGTCGAGAACCTAAATGCAATTTTGCACAAGCCCTTTTCTCGGTTTCTTTCTCGACGAGACAGAAGCGTCGTACCATATCCCAATGATCGATGAATAGTGTACCATAGGTGTGAAATTAAATATGAGGTGCGAAGAGGCCTTGCGCGAAAGCACATCTAATGTCTCCTTCGCATCAAATTCCGGTAATTGTAGTGTTTCACTAGCTTTGTATCATATCGAGCAAGTGATGTTTCAATTTAGAATGATACGTGTCTACCAATATGTGCAGTTTGTGCATCGAGTACTCACTAAGTTGACGGTCCAAGAGCAATTTTTGCAAAAAAATACTTACGAGTCTTGCAAAAGTCACTTCCACTAGTATCTACATGCTCATAATCATATTGAAGAATGACAACGACAGCCGGATATCCCGTCTACAGCGGAAGAAGAATTTATACACGATGGAGAATAATTATCGACTCGACCCTGAACCATTCACGACCTACAACAACGAGGCGTGTGAACGACTTCCACGACATTGATGCAGAGACTAATCCCACACAAAAATGGATGCCTTTTTACACATTACACAGCACGCGTTCTGCCATCAGGGCGATGTTTACTCTTTATCTACAATTTTCACGATACAACTGCTCATGATTTGAAGCGACTTGATCACTCCCAGTCTCCATCGAAGAAACCCGCGTCCTTCATTTCGGAGTAGTACACATTCTCCAATTGCAAGTCCTCCTCCTATCATCATAATCGAGAAGTTTAGTGATATGACAATCTAAACTTAGTCGCTTTGTGCTCACGTGAAATCGAACTAAATAAAATGCTTTTAAAAGAAAGTAATAAGAAAACATGGGCATAAGGATGATGGGCTAACCTGGAAGAAGTCAGCTAGAAATGTGAAGTACAAAAGGGGAAGGTAGAAGGCATGATAGCAGACGATTGTGGCACCGTACAACCTGTAAGATTAAGTGCTCTAAACATCAGGAAAATAGATTGCTAAACAAAAAGTTCATCTGAAGCAGAAAAAAGAAGAAGAAAGATACAAATGAAAATTTGAATTACCACAATCCAAAGCCAGCTCCATTTCCAGTTAGGCCACATGCAAATAGAGCTAGCGCATTCATGATGAGCATGATGATTACATACCTGTAAAACGCTGGTCTAGCTGCAGAGAAATAATAGACATACCCAGCTGGTCATATTATACCGACGTTAGATTGTCAGGAGATTCATCATAAACATAGACATAGACATACCAGGTAGCCTTTCTCTCCACCTGGAATGATACATGAACAATATAGAACCATA
This sequence comes from Eucalyptus cloeziana, assembly GCA_014182715.1. Classification (NCBI taxonomy): domain Eukaryota; kingdom Viridiplantae; phylum Streptophyta; class Magnoliopsida; order Myrtales; family Myrtaceae; genus Eucalyptus; species Eucalyptus cloeziana. Next base: position 27,772,712 of record CM024635.1, on the reverse strand, counting down.
AACTGCCGTAAGCACCAGTCGGTGGACTACCCACAAGCCCCATTTAACCCTATGAGGATTATCAATGTCGTCGATAAACAAAGGGATTCCAAATGCAAAAAGATAAATTGCCTGAAATAGAAACCATGAGGAACCAAATATCAATCTCCAGAGCCATAATATTGCCCATTAATAAAGAGAAGGAAGATCTGATGAAGATCATTAAAAAAAAAAAGAAGAAGCAAATGACGACAGGTCATATCATAACCTTCAGGTCTCATAGGGCTTGAAAGATGATTGTTTCCCATTGTATAAATATATTTGAAAAATGCACACCCATCTCTTGTGCCACTCATTGCAAATAAATTTGTTCCATCAGAAGACACAATGCATGATCCACTAAAGGAAAGATGATAATGTGCTTCAACCTGCTTCTTCAGTCAGAAGGATGAATGTGGAGACAATTCGTATATTGCAAAAGGCAAAACATTACCTTGAGAAGAAGATCCAAACCAACAACGAGCCCCGAGACAACAAATGTACGAGTAAGTGCATGCAACCCGCTTGCTGAGTTCCCTTGAAGCAAGAAGGCCACCAAGCTTACTTCAAGAAAAAGCATTCCAGACGTTGTAAACAAAGACAAGATGTTCCAGGCCACTTCTTTCCCAGCAGTGCATTCCCATGCCTTTATAAACAAAAGAGCTGTTCAAGCATTTGTAGAACAATGAAAGGTCCTTCAAAGTACAGATCTACGTTACTTAAAACTCAGATATTGTTGTCGAGTGCAGATTTGTATCATGGCTTGACTCTTCTAGAAATAAAATGTACAATACAAGGACCAGAGATGTATAGAAACATTTTGAACACTAGAACTTGGTCATAAGAAAAAGGAAATTAACAGGATATTCAAATGTTGTCCTTCAAATGGTCTCACTATCTTTCTTCACTTTTTCGCTATTGAGATTTGAATTAACCGTAGCTCTGCAATAAGACACATACCTGAAACTATTGAGTTTGAGATTAAGTGAACCGACACCCGCAACCAGTCCAGTTTCATGTCTTGTAGACATAAGGTGTATATCACCTCCATACAACTGATCAGCATGGTCGCAGATAAGCAATCACAGAACTACTCAGATGAAAGAGAACTTATTTGGTTTGTTTTCATTTTCATATTCTCTTCGTTTCTAATTCACGAAACCAGATTTTTTTCCTTGTTTGAAACTCAAAAGAGGTGTAAAAACTATGAAAGCGTGTTTGGTTGGCATATTTTTTTTTTCTCTTTCTTGTTTTATATTTTTAGATGGTTCAAGACTATTATCTTCACTGTTCCTTAGTCCTTAGCCACCTTATCGAAAAATTTCATTACTTATCCAGAATTTTGAATCAATAAGGTTGTTGTTAATGTCCTTAAGTGTCAACTCATTACTTCAACAACTTCCGGTTGGTGTGAATTCCATGACCTTTAGCATAGAAATATCAATGCCAGAAATCACTGGTACTTTGGGCCACAACTTCAATGAAGTTTTTGGAAAGTTTCTTAATCCAGTTTTGTTCTCTCTCCATGTTGTAGATAACCAATGGTGGATCAGCTTTGTGGCTGATCTGTTTAATATTCCTTGAGTTAGGCTTTCTACTTCCCTTAAAAAATTTGACCATATAAAATTCGACAAAGACTTGGAGTGCTATGCAGATGACGTGGGACCTAACTAGGGAAGCATTAGGACAGAGGAGTGGAGTTGATATCCATAGGTTGAGAATGGATTGTTGTGTGACTCCTGATATATTCAGTCATTTGGAGTTGGTTAGGATATGATTACTGGAATGTCCCCCCTGCATGAAGGTAACTAGAAGTTTTCACAGCAACTGGTGTGGACTTTTGACCAACTGTCGTCATTGATAAGCAAATTCCTTATATACTAAATCTCAAACGATGATTACGGACTATCCTGTATTATGTCTGTATTTCAATTTTCAAAGAATAAAATCAATAGGTGTCATCCATAATTGAAATAATCAAAGTCAGAACAATGATATCTTGTAAACAATTACAAGTATATGATTGTTCTTCTGCTCCAACTAACCTTCATTTTAACACAATTAGTGATAGCCATCTCAAGCATCTCAGGAATAGGAAATAATTACACGGTGAAGAGCACCGCATGCCAAGAGAGTTGCTGGTGGACTTCTACAGAAACGCATTTAGAACTTTGGCTTTATACCCCAAATAACAAAGAATGTGTATATCGAATAATTCGTATTCACTTCTTAGAAGACGTTGGAAATTTGAATGAAAGGCTATTCTATCTTTACCTACGCCAATTCAAGTCATACTATGTTCATCATTATGATTAGTTCTTCTATCATTTTCCACCGCAACCACTATCCACAGCTTATTACAAAATTCCAGGAGTCCAAACTTCCCTTACGCTTCTGCACGAGACACTCAAAACCCCTCTTCGGAAAAGCCACACCAACAAACTGAAGACCCTAACTTGCAAGCAACATTAGCATTTCATCATCTAAACACAATCCAAATGCCGTAAAGACAAGCTCAAATGCCCCCGATCAAGCGCAATAACGAGCCGAAACAAATGCACCAACTCGAACAACCCATTCACAAACTCGCTTCAAATCTTAAAACAGCGATGGGAAAATCGAAACCCTCACCTGTAAAGAGCACCAAGTCAGGTTGAGCAAGCTTGCGAGCCAGAGGCAGCCGTAATAGGCGATCATGATGGACGACCTCCCGCTCGACAGCTTCGAGAAGCTCTTCCTCGCCTGAGCGGCCAAATAGAGCGCGAACGCGAGCGCGGACGCGATCAGCAGCACGTTGTGCCAGAACCCGTGGCACTCGAAGAGCCAGCCGTACATGTTGGGGCCGATGACGAAGCTCCCTCCGACAGCGGCGGCGGCAGCGGAATCGTGGCCGCCGCGCCGCGAAATCGCGACGGCGGACTCGACGGCTTCCTCCAGGGATCGCATCTCCCGGAGTCGCGAAATGGGTGCCCGGAAAAACGCTAGCTTTTCGCCGGCGAAGTCGATCGGAAGAGCTGGAAATGGGAGTCGACGACGGAGAGAGAGAGAGAGAAGGGGGGTAGAGGGCTCTGACAGCAATACGAGAAAATTTGGTGGAAAGTGAAAAAGGAAGGACAGCTGAGGGACATAACAGGAACCGGGAGAAATTATTTTTATTTTTATTTTTTGTTTTTTGTTTTCCTGTGATGGACTTGACGAATTTAATAATTTTTTAGAAGACAATTCCATGTTTGAAAGCACAGTTCAAAATGCTTTCGTGTCAGCTAAGGCGTGGCAATTAAATCCGGATTTTTTTTTTTCCCCTGTACATCCTTTGACCAATTTTCATTTTGATTGACAATAGTAAGCGTGAGGACATGTTTGGTAACATTTTCAAGAACAATTGATTTTGGTAATACTTTCGAGAACAAATGACTTTGTTGGTTTGCTCTTGGTAGAACAAAAAAATTATTTGGTAAATTTTTTATTTTCGAAAACAAAAGTCAATTTTTTTGTTCCTGAAAGTAAATTTGAAATCGAATTAAGAAGCAAAAAAAAATTGCTTCATGTTTTTCGGAACTTGATTTTTATTCCTAGAAATAAATTTGAAATCGAATTAAGAAGCGAGAAAAAAATTACTTCATGTTTTTCGAAACAATTTATAGAATCAATTCTAATTTTTGCCATGGTCGGGCGAGATTGACCTCACCTAGATTTGGGGAAGTTGAGGCAGGCGAGCCTCCGGCGAGCTCGCCAAATCTTGCCGCTAGCGACCGACTACCAAGAAGGAGGAAGAAGAAAAAAAAAAAAAAAAAGGAAAAAAAGTATTAAAAAAATTAAAAATCTTACCAAACGCATTTACATGTCGGAATAGAAATTTTGAACGTTATCAAACGTGTTCTTTTCTCGAAATTATTTTTGAAAATAGAATTAGAAAAAATCATTTTTAATAAAAAAATTATTCCCGAGAACAAAATCATTACCAAACGTGCCCTAAGAGACTATTTTATATGACTTCTTGATAATGATTTAAAAAATGAGGGCTTCAATTTCTATAATATAAGTATAACACGTTGCAAAAGTTTTTAGACAACTTACTTCGCTTAATATTAAAAGATAATAGCATTTCAAATCTTGTGTTGTAGAAAGTAGGGGTGTCCCAAAAACCCGACCCAAACAAGACCCAAACAAGACCCAAACACGAAATAAGTATAGTACATGTTTCGGGTCGTTCAGGTAATGCATATAAAACAAGCATAATACATGTTCCGGGTCGGGTCGGGTGAGGTCGGAGCATTATTCGACCTGAACACGTTACTTACGTGAAACCCAAACACGTTACTCATACGCAACGTCACCAAACATTCGTGAAACTGAGAGAGAGACAGAAACTTAGAGCCCTTCCGTCGACTCCACTGCCATCGACGACTGTTCTTCCTCCTTGTTGAATCTCCTTGGCCTCTTCTCATCCCTTGCGTCCATCCGACGCTAGGGTTTGCGGATTCGCCCCAATCCCCTACCGCCCGGCAATTTCGACGGCCCTCTTTCGGCCTCCGTTGCTGACATTTGCAGAGGAGCAAAAGTTCACATCTTTCTCGAGATGGGTCGATAGAGAAAGGGACAAACTTGGGTTGATTTTCTCCTGGAGCCGGACAAGGTGGCTCTTGGTATCCATCGCCAGTTGCAGAGCATCTGAGTCTTCGAGACCAACCACAAGAAAGTGATGGTAACCGCTGCGTTGCCTTTCTTTTTGTACCCTCTGTTTTTGGTGTTTCCATGTTGACTGCGGGATGAAGAAGAAAGTGAAAGGGTCGGTTTTCATTTTCGTTTTTTGGGTCGGTTTTGCTTCTGCAGGTGAGCCCGATTATAAGAATTGGAAACGACGATTTGGGTCCGCCGTGGCTGAAGCCAATGCTCCGGGCGAGCATTGGACGGATGGAGGAAGCGTAATTATTGCGAATTGAATGGGAATTGAATTACAGAAAAAGCAGGGGGAGAACAAGAAAGAGGGGAGAGAGAGAGAGAGAGAGAGAGAGAGAGATGCGGTTGGGTTCAGTGAACGGCAGAGAGAGAGGTGGGGTTGGGTTTTATTTTTTATTTTTTGGCATGAGGTTGGTTTTTTTTTTTTTTTTGGTCGGAGCATGGGGTTGGGTTTGAGTGAATGGCAAGGTAGAGAGAGAGAGAGAGATGGGGATGAGGGAGGGGATTTGGCTATTAATACGAAAGTTAAATGGCCTTTTACTTCAAAAATTTTTACCAGTTTTTTTTTTTAAACAAAAAAGAAGAAGAAACCCAAAAATCCAACCCGAACCGACCAAGCTCGACCTGAATTTTTTATTGGGTTCGTATGTGTTTCGGGTTGGGTCATGGAGTACACGACCTTTACAATTCCGGTTGGGTCGATCCATTGGCACTAATAGAAAGTACATGTCCTACAATGTTTCATGTCACATCACAAAGCAACTGTAGCAGATTTTAAAATATCGGTGCATAATCATAAATTTGTGAGAAAAAAAATACAAAGTGCATTTATTTCTCGAAAAAATGGATGATTTGATTTTTTTTTTCTAAAGATGTCTCTCTTATCATTTTAGAAAATGAGTCAATTAAAAATATTTTTCATCACCCGCAAAAGTATTTAGATATGAATTGTTTTTAATAATGAAATTTTTTCAGTGACTAATTATTTCAAGCGATATCAATGATTATTTTTGAAAATATATTTCTTAATAATTTATTTTCCAAGAAATAAATGAAACTCGAAAAACTTTTTACTAGAGGTGAGTACTAAGTTTTATTCAACCTAGGACTCGGATCAAAAGTCCAATTCTCGATTTTTATCAAACCTAAAATTTTCCTAGGACAAGTTCAATTCCCATTTCCAAGGTCGAAGGTGTCAGTTCTATTTAGGAACCGATTAAACTAGCATGGACCCAACTTGAAATGGTTTTAATTATTTGTAAGCCTCTTTTAGAAAAAGGAATTTACTTTTGCACCAATATGAACCATGATTTTCAACATAAAGAAATAACACATAACTATTTAACTCATAAATGTTGTTCTAGTAAAATGACACGACCTTTATATCTTTTTTTTAAGAGTACAACTTTAAACATAAAATGAGCCAATTCTTTGGTGGATTTGCTAATTGATTTCGAATTGGTCGGTTTAGGAATCGGCACTCCAGAATCGATTAGTTTAATTTTTGGTTTCAATCATTTAAAATCGAGGGTCACGAGACTAGATTTCAATTCTTAGTCGGGAATTATTTACCTCAAAACTAATCACTCTATTTTTTTGTGTACATAAGAGAGTAGGAGATTCTTTTCCCCTTTTGTACGGGCAAACATCGAAAATTGCGTATTTTGTTTGATCCTAATTTGGGTCATCAACCTATCTAACTTTTTCACTAATTTATTGGAAAGAGTCAGAATTTGTACACTTGATTTAGAGCTGAAAATTGTACACATAGGAGGAAAGTCTAATAAATAGCGCAGACCCATCAACATCATTCCTAGGTCAAGCAATTTGCACTTTCTAATCTATTTATCGACATGCTACCTCGAAACCAAAGTCTAATTTCCCCCAATTTTTCCAATTTTCCAATTTGTTGAGCTCATATCGTCATCCTAGCTGTGAAAATTGGACCGGACCTTTTGTTATATCCACGAAATAATTTTTTACAAAAAAAGACGAAAATGAAGACCAAATCAGAAAACGACACCCCACGAATCAAAAACGGCGGGCCGTACATGTGGGGGTAGTAGTTGAGAGGATGAGGGTCACGGCCGGCTTCCCTCTCTCTAGCTGGCCGGAGCTGACCCACGTTGTTCTCTCCTATAAAATAGTCGGATTTCCACAGAAGAACCGAGCCTTTCTCCACGCATTTTCTGCTGTAGATTCTTTCCTCGCTGCGTGTCGTTGTCTCTCAAGAAAGGGGTGCTCTGAGGTAACTTCTTCCCGTTTTCTCTCACTTAATTTCTACCCTTTGAGATCACCATTATAGTGGTTGATGCTGGGCGTGACCTGCAGTGTTGGATTGTTCTTCTTTGACAAATTTTTGTTTCTTTTGATGCTTTGATCGGATGTGCTTGTTTTCGTTATGGGTTTTGATCAGTTTGGTCCTCAAAGATCTGATCTTGATTGAGGAGTGAAGACTTCCCTTTTCTTATAGTTGCAAGTACTGCGATTCCGTTGCTACGGAAAAAGCTCAGAGTTGGGATGGTGTCGCTTTGTTTATGTGCATCACCAGTTGACTAGGTTTTGAGTTCCTCTATCGAAGTGAGAGGAGATGGGTTTACTCAGATACAGTTTAATTTGTCCTGATAGAGTAGCTTTTTGGAACATAAGATCTGAAATTTGCATATTACTGGAACTGGGTCATCAATGGGAGTTCAAAATTTCTTGTGTACTGTCAGTCTGTTGACTTAGCGGCTTCTTTTGAACCCATGTTACTGCTTTAATTGTTGATTTCATCACAGTTTCTTTATGCTTGGTTTCTTTGTTTTTGTGGGTTAATTGTTTGCCTTTTCACCATTTCAGAACGACCATTTGTTTATGTGGTATTTCTTTCTTTGTTCAAGCTTGCATGATTGCTGAGTCTAGCTTTTTCTGTTTTGTTTGTCTAGATCACAAGGAAAGATGGTGAAGGCTGTTGTTGTCCTTAAGAGTGGTGAGGGTGTCTGCGGAACTGTCCACTTCACTCAAGAAGGAGATGGTAATGCAACGCTCTGATTATAGAATCTCGCACGTGTTTTTGTGTTCAAGGTTCAATTAATCTTTTTTGGTCTTGCATTGATCTTTTCAGGCCCAACCACAGTAACTGGAAGTCTGTCTGGCCTTAAGCCTGGACTTCATGGTTTCCATGTCCATGCTCTCGGAGACACCACAAATGGCTGTATGTCGACAGGTATCTTTTGAGTACAGTGGTCTTCTTATTAATGAGAAAGCGTATAGACTATTTCTTCATTTACATAAACCGAATCTCTAGTTTATTGACTGTTGTTATGATCTTTGAAAATGACATTCACAGGACCACACTTTAATCCTTGTGGCAAAGAGCATGGAGCCCCTCAAGACGAGAACCGTCATGCGGGCGATTTGGGGGAATGTGAATGTGGGTGATGATGGTAAGCTTTACACAGTCAACTGAACATCCTTTACTACTAATATAAAAATTACGGATGCTGATGTCAACTTGAAGATGTTGTGACTTTACCCACTTGTTGGAATCTGCATTTTGTCAAGCATTACAGTTTTGCATATGATAGAAGCTGTGATTAACTATGCTTTTTCTTTGTGATTCAGGCACTGTTAGTTTTACAATCATTGATAACCAGGTTCGCTACTATGCATCTTTCCTTAGCAACCCAGCATTATGTGTTTGAATTACTGTGTTTTAGATTTCTTTGAAACCTAATGCAGAATTTAATTTGATGACCCTTTCCTTTATGCAGATTCCTCTCAGTGGACCAAGCTCAATTATTGGAAGGGCTGTCGTTGTTCATGGAGATCCTGATGATCTTGGGAAGGGTAATTTCTGAGAATTTAGGCTGTGTTTAGTTCGTAAAATTCTCCACATTTGCTGTTTTCAGTTTGGATTTTTCTAATTAGTGGTAAGGCATTAACGAATGAAAATTGAGAATAACTCCTGTAGTTTGAAAACAGTTTTCTAAACAAAAATAAGAGAAACTGTCTTTAACTAGAGTAAAAAACTGAAGGCACTTTCTATGCTTTTAGTATTTTCATTCCTAATGAAATCGTGCAGGTTTGGAATACCAATGAAGTACAAGCACATAGTTAGCAAGCATCTGAAGAGAATTTCACTTCTGTCAACAAAACATTTTGGAGAAAACACTAAACAAAAGCTAAAAATGTTCTCTTGTTCCAAATGAAAGCATGCAGGTTTGGAATACCAATAGAATACAAGCATATTGTCACCGTCTAAAGAGAATTGCACTTGCACTATCACAACACGTTTCGGACAACACAGAAAATGAAAGCTGAAAATGTTTTCTCATACCAAACAGGCCCTCAACAATCTTAAATGCTAGCTTCTCCATCTAAAAAGAGTTTTTATTTAGTAGGCATCTTCCCTGGTTTATTCCAGTTCTACTAGGGTATCAGTTGTGTTTATCATCATGCTATGGATTTCTTCTTGCTGTGGCAGATAGCTTAAGTGACAGGGAAAATGCATATTCAACTTTGCATCTTTTTCTATTGATTATTTAAACTATTCCCACCTCTCCAGGCGATGCAATTTTCACGTGAGCCTTCTTTATATTTATAAAAAGTGCAACTTGTTTTTATTTTCCTATACCCAGGTGGGCACGAACTTAGCAAAACAACTGGGAATGCTGGTGGCAGAGTTGCTTGCGGTGAGCATTTTAGCTTTAACTTACTGCAGCATCATGTCGTAGAGATCCATATCATATGAAATTTAGTATGCCGCTTTTAGTTGGCCCCAGGTTTAGCAGCTCACTTGTAGGTGGGCAGAGGGATGTCAGCTGATAGATGTCACTTGCCTCTATGTTGATCTTTTACAGCTCTTTTCTTTTCTGTTGCTTGTTTAATTGCTGAGAGAGGTTGGTGCAGTACAGTAGGCATCTGTAGATGAAGTCTATTTGATCTTTTCGTGAATTATACATTTCGACATCATCTTCAACATGTTCATCATATGGTGCATGCACAAGCTCAGACAGCCATGGATTTTTTTTTTTCCCTACCACTTCTCATAGTCTGTTCGCTTCTCCCTCTTCATTATGGCAGGGGTTATTGGCCTTCAGGGATGAACTGCATCCTTCAATTACAGTAACTACAGTTGTGCACGCATGTAGTTATGAAGATCTTTGAAAATGTAGAATAAAGGGCAGTCTTGGTATGTCTCCTTTTCTGTCTTGAAAGTGGTTTGTAATTGCTTTCAATTGTGGTGCAGACTACAGACTTTGTTGTTGTGCCTCAAAATGTTGACAGGCTTTTCTATAGCGAAATGTCGAACTTTGTGAGACTATCTCCATGACAACAGATATATTCAAACACGAAGTTGAGATGGCTCACATGCTAGAAAATTACTTTGTCGTGGATTTTATCAAAGCTCTGCGATCATAAGATGTCTGGAATCGATATCTTATATGGTAATTACGAAATCTTTTCAGCAATCAAAAAGGTTTCTGGGCATTTATTCCTTTTCCTCTTAAAAAAGTGATTACTGAGGTAAATGAGTTGGGCAAGGGGGGCCTCATCTTGTACTAATGTCGGCAGAAAAAAATAACCAACATGCAGTGTCAGTCATCGATGAGAGCCCTTGGGTAGACGAGGCCATAGATAGCAAGTTATCCCAAGTCTTGGCTGTGTTGGAACCGTGAAATCTGATGCAAGGAACGCATTGGGGATGAATCGGTGCATTCCGTCCTACGGTCTCATTAATACCTCGAGCGATGGCTAGTACAAGGACTCGCACTATGAAAGAATTGGCCCATAGCAGGCGTCACCTATAGTCTCGTTAATACCTTGAGCAATGGCTAGGACAAGGACTTGGACTCGTGCGACGTTATACAATACAAGCTCCATCACGAGGATAGGCTTGTAAGCCATCTTGGTTCGGTTGGGTTTGAATATCGGTGTTAGGTTGAGGGTCATAAATCAAGTAGTTTTCGAGGGGTAGAGATCTGCCTAACCCTTACCTGACTCATTCATTATCATATTGACCCATTTTACCTTATCTTGCTGAATGAGTATTGCATTGATTATGCAAAGCTTTACGCATGATTGGCATGACAGACCGTATAACAAAGCAGGGAATTTGAAACATTTAGGACATAAGATATTGCACTAAGTAAAAGTTAGACTACCTCCTTCAAAGCTGAGTCATGGGCAATTGTGTCTCTTGTCAATCGGTGGCATTCCCAATACTAATTATCGGCATCGGGAATTAACAGTAACAATACCACTAACAGAAGACCGGAGATGGAGACCGACATAATTTTTGGTACAATCCTAGAAATTCGAAAGGGGTTGTGAAGATATGAATAAAGTAGAATACGAGCCAAGAACTAGATAAATGGTCTAAACATGAAGTTGTGTGTAGCTTGGCTGATGTGAAAAACCGAACTTGTCTAGTGTGTCTAATATACACACAAGTCCATGCCCTTAATTAGTAAGGGTGCATAGGGTGGATTCGATAACATTTATTTAGTAGCAGTTTGTTTTAATTTTTTTATTCCTTAAAATAGTTTTTGAGTAAAATAACATGTTTGATAACTATAAAATTTTTATTCTGAAATAGAAAAGCATAGGAGTGCGTTTTGCCATGGCTCATAGGTATTTTTTGTGGTGTATAATTTCTTTGAATTTTTTTTTAATAATATTTTGAGATTTTTTCTTTTTCTTTTTTTTTCTTCTCTTATTCTTTCTTTTCTAGTCGGTCGCTAGGTGGCGGTGGGCAATGGCAATGACAAATGGTGATGGTGGATGACGACCAGTGGCGATAGGGGCCAGGTGGTCGGGGGAGTGCGACGGCGAGGCTCTAGTGAACGGTTAGAAAAGGAAGAAGAAAAGACAAAAAAGAAAAGATAGGAAATAACTTATTAAGGAAATTATTCTTAAAACAATAGGAAGGCATTGTTTGGCAAAAGTGTTTGTTCCAGGAACAAAATTTTATTCTTTGTTAGGAACAAAAACAACGATGTTTGATAAAACTTTTTTTTTAAGGGAATAGATTTGAAATATAAATAAAAAATAAAAAAATTTACTTCTTGTTCCCAAGAATAATTTCGAGAAACATTTCTTTTTTCTTTCATTATTCTTCCTTTTGGTTGGTCAGGACTCGGCCATGGCAGCGACTTGGCGGTGGTGGCCCCAGGCAAACTCGGCTCGCCAAATTTGAGCCGGCTCGGCTGCGCCCAACCAAGGTGTAGGCCGAGCCTCGTCGGCCGGCGAGCTCGGCCTCGCTTGGCGAGGGCAGGGGCCGGAGCCTCATGGATGGCCTTGGTGGCTAGGCAAGGTCACCTGACAAGGCTCGGCCTAGCCAGGATCTGAGTGGTCGAGCTTGTGTGAGGCTAAGATCGTTTTATCGGCTTGTGTGAGGCACGATCATATATTTATCAACTTGAGTGAGTTATCTATCTATCTATATCGGCTTGTGTGAGTTAAAATCGTTTTATTCGAAGCTTGTGCGAGGCACGATCTATATATTTATTAGCTTGAAGCGAGCTATCTATCTATTTATATCGGCTTGTGCAAGTTAAAATCATTTTATCGGCTTGTGCAGAGCACGATCTATATATTTATCGGCTTGAGCGAACTATCTATCTATCTATATCGGCTTGGGCGAGCTATGGCCATATATTGAAACTTGTGTGGCTGTGGTGGTATCGGAGGATTGATATATGGTATTGAATTGATAGATAGTACTATTGGTATCGAATTGAGTTGATTGACGATTGATCGATGGTTTGATTTGAATTGAGTGGATTGGTTGAGATCATGAATTATCTTGACTCGTAAGAAGGCCCAAGGTGAGGGTAAGTTCTCTATCTTGTATGTGCATAAACAGCGCACCAGGCGTATTTCCTTCCTAGTCGGAGTTTAGAAGGTGAACTTGTTGGGAGACATCGTCTCACCGTCGTGGGCTAATATTTTGGTCACAGATGGCGATTCTCCCTAAACATTTTGGCCAGCCAAAAGGTCACCAAATAGGTCTCTACGATTCTTCTTCTAGGGGCCAAAAGAGCCTGGGTTTACGAACTTGTGAGATCCATTATTTGAGTTGATGCGGGTCTACCTTAGAGGGTACCCCATCAATTCAGATCGTGATATCATCGTGGGCGAGATGGACCCAGAGAAGGTCCCCTACCGGAGTCTGAGATCCCTATGTCGATGTTAGAGGTCGCTTTTGGCGAGGGTACGGCTGACCCTCTCGGTGGTGCAGTGGTGGACCCCTAGTCCCCGGGAAACCTCGAGTCTTCGATTGAGGGTTTGGGCAGCTTAGAGGACTTGTAGCCTTTCTGCTTTTGTAGACTTGTGAATATAGGCTTGTATTGTAAATGACCTCAAATACATTGTGTATAAATGTGTGTTGGTTTTCAAAATTTTGGCCCTACTTTTCTATCTCATTTTTGTGTTGTTTGGGGATTTATTTATATGCTTTCGTATGCGCATTAAAATGAAAGGATCGGCGACACGTCCCAGTTTATTCAACCAGGGATGGGCATGCGCTCGAGGATTGGGGTGTGACATGAGCTGGCCTTCGATGGTCGCCGGCCCTCGTCAGCCGATCGTCGACCATGGCCGAGTGACCGAGTAAAAGGAAGAAAGAAGAAGAAAAAGAAAAAAGAAAAAAGAAAAAAAAAAATATAATAATAATATTGAAAAATTAAAATAAACAACAAAATTATACAAGTTTACCAAACGCATTTCTATTCTGAAATATAAATTTT